>JAQFYB010005831.1:0-13312 GCA_034694085.1 Pogonognathellus longicornis | reverse complement strand
CTAAAACATTGTCGCTGATCAATAGCAATTATCTTTAATAGTTTTCGAGATATAGAGCCATGAACAAAAATTGACGTATAACACAGGTGTTTTAGGCTTCCCAGCTTTTGAGCTGCCTCCAAACCGTAATAAAGCAAGTGGGCTATTGTGATAGTAATACACAATATAATGCCAAAACACAAAATAATTTCTTAACGATTTCATATTTCTTCTTCAGCTGTGACAATAGGTATTAAAAAAGCATTTGGATAAATCTTTCCATTTTATTTCTTTTTAAGGGCGTTTTATAAAACTTCAATTTTCAAAAAACTGAATATTGAACTATCAAAGTTCTACTTTGTCCGTTTACAATAATAAATCTTCAACTTCAACCCAGACCAGGAAAACATAAAAATATTCGACTTCTCAATTATGATAATGACAATAATGACAAATACACGCATGAAGGCTTTTTACTGATTGTTATAATGTGTTGACTCTGGAAATTTACAGAATTTACATATTGTATTAAAACTAAAACTATCAGTAAGTGTGAAAGTAACGTATTTATATTTATTAAAAGGAAAATACAATACAATGAATGTGTAGGTGAAATAAGCACTTATGAAAGTATATGAATATTATGATGTATGACTTGACCTTTAGCAAAGTCATATAATATTTGTAAGTGTATATTTATTTATGTGGAAGTAAAGATAAGTATCGGCTTGACGGTTGTTTTCTTAACTCAAGAAAGTGAATTTAATAGTGCGATTATACGATTGAAGTACAATAAAAACTGGATACAAAAAAGATAAAGGGAGATAATCTGATAAATAACAAAGGTCAATTTAATAACAAATATTTATGACATCTTTTTTTAGTAATTGCATATTATCGTTAATATCAAATTTCATACATGAATTTAACATTATTTTTATCGAAAGGATAGTACGCAAGTATAAAGCGCATACAAGGAAATATTATTGCAAAAATTGTTGGAGAAGAAATACAAATATTTTCTTACGGGATGACAAATAAAAATATTTTCTTACGGGATGACAAATAAAAATATTTTCTTACGGGATGACAAATAAAAATATTTTCTTACGGGATGACAAATAAAAATATTTTCTTCCGGGATGACAAATAAAAGGGTTGCAGTAAACGATAATAATATCACGGAAAAACAAGTACCTAAAATAATAGATCTAATTTACTAGTACAAAAAATTATATTTATGGATTTGCCTCTTTATAAGATAATAATATAAGTTGTATACCTAAGGATAGTGTGTGTTTAATTTCTGATTGGTTTATTTTCTTGACAATTAAATGGTAATGTCAATTTGTGTCCGTTTGCCTCATTTTTGTAACTGGAATGCCAATCTATAATACTAAAATGTTTTCTACACTAATAATGAACTGGAATTTTACACTTTCCGTAGGTATATCCAATTTTCTTATAAATCTGAACAATGAATGGGACGGTGTTTCCATTAGTAAATGAAAATTTTCTTTCTCTGTGTGCTATAGTTAATTATGCAAAAATTATACAAGAACTTGCCTTATTGCCTTTACATATACTGGACAAGAGCGTATCTATAATTTAGAAATGACGACAGTGAATAATCCCTTTTTCGTCGTACTATTTGCAACCCATACCTGATAAACTTTTGCTATTAGATATGCCCTTGACTCATAATTCAATGGTCTTTAATTTTCACTTCCTTATTTCCTTTTGTAATGGATATAATAGTTATTGCTATTTTTAATAAAATTGAAACCAGGTTAGTTTATTTTTTCTGTTACACTAAGCAAATGAATCCCATCGAATTTCATAGCAAAAAAGGAGCTGCCAAAGAGAAGATCTCGGTCGAACATTATTATTAAAATATTTTAAGTATGCGATACTTTTTCGTTATCTCTCTAGTGATGGTGACATTGTTCGCTTGGTGTGCTACCACTACAGGTTAATTCACTTTGTGTATATATACAGTACGTTTTTTATATGACCATCTGAAGTCAATTCACTGATGTGAGTTTATATAACACATCGAATGTAACTTTAATTAACTTTACACGAGTTTCTGTTTGGGTTGTCAAGGGTTGCATTACAAATATGTTATAAACTGACACAAGTGTCAACTCCCTCAGAACGCCATATAAAAAACGTACTGTATAATAAGGCAATATAATGTGACTATTATATGAATAAACTAACATTTTTTCAAACCAGCGTTTTTGAACTTTTTAGGTGAGCGTCATAGACATAAGGGCCTTTTCGACAAAATAAAATTTGGCTCAGGAAGAAAAGTGACTTCAAGCAAAAAAACAGGAGCAGGCAGAAAATTATTATCAGCAGAATCATCGGAACCAATCAGACAGGAATCACTCAGTGGTCGAAAAATGGGCAGACAAGGTAGACTCTTGATTGTAAACAAAGGAGGAAAGAAACTCAGAGTCACAGACTCCTCTTCAGAGGAATAGTGAAAACAATGTTTCTCTTGGGAATGAAAAACCAACTATTATATTGAATTCTTCTCTAAAAATGATTTTAATAACTATCACAGATACAGATTCGATAGAGTTGGTTGAATGTAATAGTATAATAACAATTCAAAGAAAAGTTACCTATACGCTAACTATTTACGTTGAAAACAATAATTTTACAAATAAGAGATTGAATTACGCATTATAATTGTTAAGTTGAGTGTATTAGTTAGTTAAGGGTAGATCTATTAAAAATATTGTATTATCTGTATATAAAATTGTCATGTATATTAATCTCTACTCTAAAAGGTCAAATCGTATCTTTACAGAAAGAAGAAATTCAAACGTTCCAATAATGCAGTTCCTAATTTCTATATAGAATGATACACGAGTTGATTTATTTTGTAATCAAATTCAATTGAACTAATTATAATTAGCTGGAGAAATAATTGTACAAATACTGTGGGTATGTTTAGAAAATGACAATTTTAATGCAAAATATAACGTGGGGGTGCTCGAGCACACCTACAGCAGTGGATACGCATACGCCCCTTCAAAACGTTAATTATGTGAACGGAAGGCAACGTAAAATAAGTGGAATAGAATCACATAGGTACCTAAGTACCTATGTAATTAGTAATTAACTGCTTTGTTGGCATCTTTTTCTCACAAAATGCAGCTATATAATTTACCACTTACATTACGTTTGTTATTATTATTATTACCATACATAACATTGTCTGCCTAACTTTCTTGAAGCTGAACCCAAAAAATTAAATATTATATTATTAATTATGAGAAAGAGGTCTCAGGCCAATTTTAGGCATTTTAAACTAGACGTTTTCTCTAGCGTTGTCCACCTTGTAATTCCATATAATTGAAAATTCAAATTAATTTTTATTCATATTGGAAAGGAGAAATATCCAGAAAATGGCTTCAGATGGGTTATATCATTTTTTTCTACTTTATCGCATGGTATACAATTTTTGAAAGAGTTTTGAAACTATCGATCTGTTGTGGAATTTGATTTCCTAATTGCATGGGGAGAGGAAAGTGATACAAAATTGCAATGATGGAAATAAAAAGCGCAAAGGTGTCCATACAGTGCATGACATTTCTTTGGATAAGTTGAAACATTTCACTCTTAATACACTTTATGTGTTACACAAAACAACAATTGAAAATGGTGAAGCTTAAACAGTTATCGTCTTACATTGGTAATTGAAATGAACTGCAAATATTAAGAACCTAAATGTTAGTTATTTCGATGGATCAAAGAAACGTGAAATGGTTCTGGATGACTGACAGCCACGAACCCTTTGCTTAAACCCAAACTTTCGTTACGATCGCTTTGTTCTATCGAAAACCTTTGAAGGATTCCAGTAAAGAATACAAAAATAGACGATGTTGCTACACTTTCTCCTACGCAGGCTCGAGGACCTAAATGATTAACATAATTTCCATTCAGTAAAAATAAATTCATTAAAAAAATAGTGTATAAAATAGAAACGCAATATTAATTTTGCACTACACGAATACTGCTCACCTGCACCAAACGGCATGACGTGATTGACTTTGTCAACAATCAAATTGTTTTCATTGTCAAGAAATCTCTCTGGACGAAATACTTTGGGATCTCCCCAGTAAGGTTCGTCCATTCGGAAAAAGAAAAAGTTTGCTAAAACCACTTCCCCCTAAATAATACAAAGTTATATTTAATTTTGTTTCCTCTTATTTTAAGTTAAAGTTTCACATCAAATAAAGATTTGGAAGACATTCAACCTTTTCAAAATGTCTGCCATCAATATCCACCTCTTTATTTGTCATACGTGGCATGGCTGGAACAACATTTGCCAATCGATGAATTTCCGTAATTGTCGCTTCAGTAAATGGCATTCTAAACAAAAAATGGAAAACAAAATGATTTGTATTATTGAAGAAAAGAAGAAAGTCATTATTTTTTTTAGCAACATTGAAGACTGATTTATGAATACAAAATTTATATAAAGAATCATTAAATTATTATATCAAGCCTTTATCTTAAATCAAACAAATCGGCAAAGCTAAACTAAATAAAAGTTAAGTAAACCTTTGCATAGTTATTAATAGGGGTATTCAAAAGCTCTTTCACGTCACTTTTCACCCACAAATCACGTTAGTTTCACTTTTTGCATTTATTTGACCAAAGTGATGACTGCGTGAATCACGGACTCGTCACTTCGTTTTTCCTTCACGTTGCTAAGGCGTTCATTGAGTCACGTCACTATCACTTGCTCATCACTTTGCTGCAACTTTTGGAAGTAGAACCGGGTTCTACTTTTCTCAAGTGATGAGCGGAGGAAGCATAGAGGAAAGTGACGAGGACATGAATGTGATTGTTGAATCCATTTATTGCCATGGGAAAAATGACATTAAAGTTAAGATGACATTAAAAGCATGAGGACAGCAAAGTGACAAGTATAAACATAGCGTAAGCAGGCACGTAACTAGGATTTCCCGTTAGGGAAGGTACTCTATAAAATGTAGTGGAAAATGCTGGTATATATTATTATGAATAAATAAAATATAGGTATGAAAAATGCGCAAAGCAGTAATTTTTATAGCAACATATTTTACATTGATTTTATTATCCAAATATCGTGCTCTGTACTAATACTTTGTCAAAAGAGTAACTGGATTCGGACATTTGGGTGAGGAATTTAATTTATTTCTATATTGACAAAGCTTACAATGTTCGAAATCATATTCGAAAATATTTTCGGTTTTATTGTGGTAAGTTTGTAACTAATTTTGGACTTTCTGTATAGGAGACAGCAATCTTCACTTGAATGTAACCTCAGAATCATATAGTCATGAAATTACGGATAAAATGGAGCCTTTTGTGTACAAATTGGTTGGAGACAAAAAGGGAAGTGTTAGCTCAGAACACGGAATAAGCTTCAAAAAAAGAAAATATCTTCATTTCTCAAAATCGAAAGAAACAATAAATGTGACGAAACAAATTAAAAAAATCTTTGATCCGAATAATATTTTAAACCCCTACAAGGTTTTGCCTGAGAAATGAGTATCATATCGATCAATGAAAATGATTTAAACGTGATAAAAAATATTTTAATTTCACATAAACGAAATATAGATATTAAGAGAATGGACATTATTAAATATGAGAGTATAATATGCAATGTAATTAAGACATAATAAATAAAAGTAGAATTATTTTGTGTCACACTTTATTGTTTGAAAATGGTTTATTTCCCAATAACTTAAACATTGAAAACTGACAAAATAAATACTTTCAGAATTAATAATTAAAATAGTTTAACTTATTGAAATGTAAGTATAGTTGTACTGATAATAATTAAAATAATGATATATATAAATTGAATTGTTTTGAATCAGTCCTCAAAATATTCGTGTACAATTAAAAGAAGACTGTTAAAGACCCATGGGGTAATTTTACAAAAACAAGATTGACGATTCCAAAATTCTTTTGTTTTGATCTGAAAACAATGAAAATCGGAGGTAAATGTTTAAGTGTATTATTTAACCACGATTTTTTCTTGAAAAAATGTCTTTAGACTTACTTTTGAATATTTGCCTGATTACTAGTTCCATTTTTTCCGCTGTTTCTGGATCATATTTTGTGCAATGTAAACCCGATCTCAACCCTCATTTGCCTTTAAAAATATAAATCTCAGTTTAAAAACAAAATCACCTTCACCATTTTCGACTAAATAATAAAACTATAGAATTAAATTTAGTATTTACCGTAGCCATATCCTCCTCTATGTCCGTAACCTCCACGGTGTCCTCCTCCACCTCCTCCATGTCCTGGACAAATATTTTAAAAGCATAGCAAATAAATAATATTTCAATCATTATATATTTACTGTTTTATTTCAAAAAACAAACAAGTCACAAACCGTATCCTCCGTAATGACGTCTCCTGTAGCCCGCTTCGGTTTTCATAACACCGACGGACAAGACCGCAATAGCGACGAAGAGAATCCAAGCAATAATATTTCCACCCAACATTTTCTAAACCGAAATTTCAGATTTTTCTGACTGCTTCAAATTAAAATCTTAGTAACTCTTAAGTGAGTTGAGAGGATGAGATTATTGACTGATGTCTACACTGTGAGATTTTGCGTCTATTTATACCTCAATCATAACACGACAATAACAGCATTTACAAGTGCAATCCTATTTCTTACAACAGTTCAATATTCATTTTGATACTATGATGCATTGTAAAACTGAATCTGACAAAGCAAAGCAAGAATAAATGTAATATGTATCAAATATCACATTATTTAAACCTGTCTGTATAATAATATCTAGTACACCCAACCTGGTTAATCGTTACAATATTTGTAACATTGCAGTAGTACCATAAAAAAGCGGTAGAATAAAATACAGAATGAAAAAAGATTTGTAAACTAAATGGGTATAGGTTTTTGGTTGAGAAAAGACAGTAATGAAGCAAATATCACGCTACAGCTATCACAGGACAACGCAAAACGTAATCACAATTCTATCATAAAACCAATCTGCGTTTCGTTTAAGTAGAATCGAATTATCAATTGATACCGATACAATAGGTCTGCGAAAACTGTACCGGTCACGGTGTAAATCAAAAGAATACATTTCTGTTCCTTCAGCTGTAAATTGCCTAACATGACATCACAGTATAGATGTGCTCAGTGCAAAAATATCGTGCATGTAGTTAAGTGTGATGCATTGATCTCGAGTGACTAGAAAAATAACCTAAAGTTACGCATACACACAAATTCAATGAAGCATAATTTAAGCACATTATTGTTATGTACTTATTTATATACAGGCATTGTATGCACCTGTAAAAGAATGGGGGCTTTACAAAAATGACAGCATTTAGGAAATAGCAATAGTAATTTTTTTGAAGTGTGTTGTCATTTGATGCAATTCTATTTTCGCAATTAGCGCAAAAGCTCATTCACCTACGTGTAACCATAAACAGATATAACAAGACCAGTACACAAATCTCACTCAAAAAACGGCCTTTCATTCAACTTCCTTCTGAATGAAAAAGTGATGTTGTGAAATGAATCAATTTTTTAGCTCTGTTTCAGTCTTTTTTATTGCTCAAATGCAAATGTAAAAAATGTGTCTGCCCATCGCTTAACTAACCAGCAACATTTAAACAACACTCATAAAACTATGTGTCTCATTCAAAGCGTTGAAATAATTCAACCTGAACGTAACTCACCTCTGCAGTCTCTGTACACTCTTGTTTCCACGTATTGGACTCCTACTTTATAAACCATTCCTATCTTTCTCACTTCAACGATTTTTTCTTTGTATCAGATGCCTAATTATCCATCTCAACTGTTTTAAACCTGGGAATATTATTGCACGTTTCTCATTCATTGATTAATCCATTCTCCCATATAATTTAGCCATATAATATATTATATATACAACTACATCTACATTGAAATAATTTTTATAAAGTAGGTCTAAACCTAAAGCAATTATCTATCAATAGATTTGTGCCATAGTACTATTATAATGCATAGAAAATCTATATATAAAGCAGTTTCTAAACAAATATTGACAATAATACTAACGAACAAACAATTTAGTGTAAAATGTGAATGTAGAAAGACCAGAAAGAGTGTGGTATTTTATTAGGTGTTAGGTGTGTGTTGGATAGAATATTATTATTTATTATGCAGTCTCATGTTAGTGGCCCTAGTAGTAAATGGACAACGACTCGACCATGTCGTTCTATAATGGTCCATTTACTTCTGCCTGCAACACTTGACACACTTTTACTTTCATATCTCTCAATCTTCCATTCAAAATATCTTCTCACAAAGTCGAGTTCATTTCAAATTCACTTTACAGATTTCAGCTCAGATAAACCAAGCTTAATCTTCATGCAAATGGGTAAATGTATTGCTCTGTCTTTCACTCGTGCCAACGCTAAAATATGGAAATTATGATAATTATTCCAACTGAGCTTTAAAGGTACAAGATGAAATAAAAATGAAAAAGGGTCATACCATTAAAGATTATATGAATGAATCCTATTCTATGGTAGGTACTTCGGTACTTGCATATATGTAGAAACATTTTCTTGTTTATAAAAACCAAATGTAAATTGGTGCTTTGTTATACAACAGCGTATAACCTGTCTTTGGTATTTAAAACCCATTTTTATGTCATGCCGTAAATATTTGTTTTGTAAAACTCCTTTGTTGCATTTAATGGATAAAACATGTACCTTAAGTAGACCAAGTCGTTAATCCCGTCCTTAGGACGGACAAATAGCCTCTTTAACAACGTATTATAGGATTGTATACATTAAAGACAAGTACATTGAAAACAAATACATTGAAAACAAATACATTGAAAACAAATGAAGTTTAAAAATTAGCTGGTACTTGTGATTTGTTTGCGAGAGATTTCCTTCCAAATGGAGAGCTTGATAACTGCAGTTGATGAATAAGGTCTAAACGACCTAAAACCAGTTTTGGACGAAGATGTACTAAAATGAATGATACCCTACCAAGAAATTAATTTGTAACTCTTTTCTGTTCTTGATCTGTTGTGTTTTTATGTAACGAATAAGTATTGAATAATTCCTTATACTCTACTGCCATTTCTAAGCATTGTAACTATAATTTATGTTGTAAAATTATACTATGCAGTCATTCATAATGCCTAAGGACTCGTCCTGCTAGCCTACAGTCGGCAGACCATCCCAACGGATAAACAACATGTTTGAAATCAAAAATGCAATAAATGCTTCATGATACTTTATTTGTTGTTTGGCATCACCTTAAAGTTCATACACCTTCTTGGCAATAATGCAATAAGAGCACAACTTGGTAGTACAAGTACAAGCTACCTACATATAAATTCTTTTATTTACAATATTATATACCAATGCAATGTCTCTCTTTTTAATATGCTTGACTGATTGACCCTGACTTGTCATTTGTGTATTGTAATCCCGAGATCGAAGATACTAAAGGTGGACTCATCTCTTGCATACGTATACCACACATTCATTTTCCTAAGTTTGGTTCATCGGTCACTTGTTTGAAAATTTTAATTGAAATAATATTCATAATGATGGAGGGACTAGGAAGAATAAAAATAAGGAGATATCTTTTAGTTAGCGTAAGTTTAGGAGTACTTTTGAATTGCCAATTAGTGTTTACAACATGTAATCTGAGTCCAACCATTTCTGTGAATTATTCAGAGTCCAATTCCTCTATAATTAGGAATAATGACACTCAACAAGTGGTGGTTGTAGAAAAATTCAATGAATTTTCCATAACGTGCAAATCCTTGAGAAACGTCGAATGGGACTACAAAGGACAAGGAGTAAGTAAATACATAATACATAAAATGACTATGATATTAACTTGGAGTTTTTACTGTTAGGGAAATACTATTATGCATTTTACTGCATTCAAAATTATTCATCGAAAAAAACAACTTGCAAACTTATATCTAAAAAATTTCTTATAGTTTTTTGGGTTGAATGAAGGATCATAGTTTTTCCTCATCAAATTAATTGTATCAAATTAATATTTGCTACAATAATTTTCAGGCTCCATCAAAAGTGCGAGAAGAATCGAGTGTGCAAGTTACCCCAGAAGGAAACAAGACAAGCTTCTGCATTTTATCCACGCTTAGTTTTCTTCCTACGACCACCGATTTGGACTTGAGTGGTCACAGTGGAAAATACATTTGTAGAGAAATTCATAATCATACTAATCAAGAAAATATACATCTTTATTTCCCTAGTAAGTTTATTGTGCATGTTTATAACTATAACGTATACAATAACACTGGTTAAATATTATGGAATATCATCGCATACATCACAATATCTTATAGAAAAACTACAATAGTTACCAGGCAAGTACCCAGGATTATAACCTGGGGGGTGCACAGCAAGGTTGTACACAGAAATTAAATATTGGGAGAGCAAAATTCGAATATAAGGAACAATTTAGTCCATAATAGCACTATTAGGTTAAAACCAACTTAAAATACATCAAAATCACGCCTAGCGCAATTTTTTTTATGACAAAATAACCTAATTTTTGAGTATTCTGGGGAGCGCACGTGCACCCCTCCTGGTTACGCGCATGATAGTTACGACAAATATAAATTAACATGCAGCTACTAAAATTTATATCATTTACTATGGCCTTCAGTTGTAAAAATTGCTTTCATCATTTCCTTATCACGTATTGCATAACTCAACTTTTATTTTTTTGAAGAGACGACCATTATGCAATTAGTATTAGCTATTATGGTATTGTAAGGTTTTCTTTATAATTATTAGTATGGCACATTTCTGAATTAGCACATTATTATTATTGATTTGTATAGAAAAAGATGGTCCAACTCTGTTGAACAGTGGAAAAACATTGAAAATCGAAGCAAAGGATTTACATGATATTACAATTCCTTGTGAAACAACCGATCCTAATGTTGAAGTTGTACTGTACAAAAGAAACAAAGAGGTGGATTTTTTATACTCATGAAATGATGATTCATTTATTTTATGCATTTCTTACAATTTTTATAATTCTTTTGTCCAAAATAAAATCTAGGGTTCGTTTGAGATTTTTCAACAAGGTGACGACACGATGATATACGATCCTTCAGTTGGATTTCGAATTATTAGCCCAGCAGCACAAACGGAACTCAAAGATTTACTTGGAGAATATAAATGTGTAGCTACTCGACTAGCTGCAAATATGCGTTCCGTTAACGGCAAAAAGGGAAGTATGACTTACACAAAGAAGTATGGAACTGAAATCAGAAGAGCAAACAAAGACGATTTTGTTAATTTCAATGTAGTCAAATCTAAAAGCAAGTTTCACTTAACATAATAAAAAAAGTTAATAATTTTTTCAAATAACTAAGTGGTAATGACAGATTAAAAATAATTTTTCATTTTTAAGGTTTTCATGCATATCCGAATCAAAATGAAGTTTACACATCGTCCATTCTGAATCTTACATGTGAAGCTGAAGAACCAGTGTTTCTCAAGGAAGCTTTACCTGTAGATAACGACTATATGATGTATCCTGATGAGGAAATTGTAGAAACTACTGAAAAAACAGAGCAAAAAACACACGTTGCTAACTATCTGGAAATGACTCCAGTCGTTGGCAGTTTCGGGGAATTCCAATGTATTTCTGAAACAGATTCTCAAGTTCTCCACACTTGGAAATATCGTGTCATTAGTATGAATAAAATAATTTCAATAATTAACACACCAATCTTTTCTATCGTCAGTCTGTCAGTCTTACATACTACCCTACTATGACATAAAAATGTGTATTGAATGGAAAATCAAATACATTCATTAATTTTAAATGCCCGATTAAATGTACTTTTTGTTTATAGATAAGAAACGCGAAAAACTCAGTGGGATTCGGTACAACAAAAGAGACAAGTCATTTACATGTAAAACGTTAACAGGAAATCCTGGAAAATTGTCTTTTATAAATTGTCGAACACCTAGTGAGTGCAGAATCAACAGATTGTGCTTTCAACAGGTGAAATACTACAAATTAACACCTTTGACCTCAATTCAACAAAGAAAAGAGAATTTTAGCATAATTTGTATATTTTGACAGTCGGAAAATTGCAGAGGCTACTCAAGTTTAACAAAAATTATTTGTGATCAATCAAATAATCAATGCACCAAAATTACTAATCGTCTTGCATCAGGAATCATTCGCTGTGTTGGTGAAGGTGTGGATGAACATTTAGAATTTACAGAATTAGCCAACTCAACCGATATCCGTAAGCATTATAACAATTGCTAACAAAGCAATCATTATTATACAATAAATTAGTATTAATTCTTATTTTATGCTTGCCAAAATTGTAGTCACATAATCAATCAATCAAAAAACACACGGAATTCCTTAGGTATATTTAATTTTTAATTTGGTACTTTATTTTCCAATCGAAGATTTTGACTTTACAAAGATGAGAGTAGAGCAAACGAAATTAATAAAAGCAAAATACACTGACGAAGTTCATACAGGAGATGAAATTAAAGTTTCGTTCAAATGGGGTAGCTACTTTTTCATGGAGCCTCTGAAATGGGGATTCATATACACGAACGGATCTTCTATTGATACCAGTAATTCTTTATTTGTCTTTTCAAAAATCAATGATGCATTTTTAAGAGCAGAAAAATTAATTTTTATACAAAAGCAGTTTTCTTAGAAAAAAGTTGATTTCCGACCTTTTAATTTATTGCAGTACCAATTGAAGAGACAGTTACATCGAATGGATTTTATAGCGTTAAAAAAGCAACGCTAAAAATTCCTAGCGACGATGTGGAAGCATTCGCAGCTCTTATACCTCTCAGAGAATCTCCCGGATTTAGCATGTCAAAAATTCCACTAAATGTACAAAGTAGGTTTCGAAACTGGTTATACTGAATTCAATTTATTTGTATCAATTGTGCATCAACTATTCTAATAAATTATTATGACTTTGGGCGTTACAGAGATTGACGAGACCGCAAACAATAATTTATTAAGGGCGGATGTAGATGTAGAAGCAACTACTACAAATATTCTGAATGACCAAACCGAGATTTATGATGTTACAGATGCAACTTTTGATGAAACCACTACAAATGTCCAAGATATTTGACAAACGGATTAATTAATCATATAAAATGGAGTTAAGCTATACGTTTTTTGAGATTTGTAATCTTAATATCATAAAATGCATTAAGTTGTAAAAAATGTAATGTAGGTACAAGGCTGTATCTAGCGGCAGGGCACCAGGGCACGTGCCCC
>JAQFYB010005830.1:0-13313 GCA_034694085.1 Pogonognathellus longicornis | reverse complement strand
AAATTGAAAAAATGTATCACAAATTGAAAAAATGTATCACAAATTGAAAAAATGTATCACAAATTGAAAAAATGTATGAAAAATTGAAACATTTTATGCAAAATTGAAAAAATGTATGAAAATTGAAAAAATGTATGAAAAATTGAAACATTTTATGCAAAATTGAAAAAATGTATGAAAATTGAAACATTTTATGCAAAATTGAAAAAATGTATAAAAAATTGAAACATTTTATGCAAAATTGAAAAAATGTATAAAAAATTGAAACTTTTTTTCTCAATATAAACAACTTGAAATAAGGCCCGTTCTATTAGTTGAATTATCAGTGTAACCAACAAAACAAGCCAGGTCAACTACCTAGAACAATAGTTAATCCTAGCAGAGGTTCACTCCCAAAAACAGTATAATTTATTTATGGAAAATCACTTTTATTTACAAAAAAAAAAGGTTAAAAATATTCTTAGGAAAAATTTTCTAGACAAACACTGAACAAAGACAAACACAGTTAGACTTTATGAAATAATAAAGTTCAGTCTTAGAAAAATTTTCTAAGGATATTTTTAACCTAAAAAATATTTTTTGTAAATGAAAGTAATTTCACTGATAATTCAACTTTCAACTAATCGTGTTCATAGAAGGGGCATTTTTTCTAGTTTAGTATATAGGTATATGTATTTGAAGTTGCTAAGTATATAGTATAAAGATATTATATGAGACGCGATATTTGAACATTGATATATTTCATTAGTAACCTATGCATATATTTGGCAAAAGGTTTTAAGTGTTTGTACGCAGAGCTAGTTGTTAGAAACATGTACGTAGCTACAATAGGTACGTGTTTGCAGTAATTTTATTATAGAGTAGTAGCTAAGTGAGTAAGAGTACTTATTTAAATTAATGTGACTGCGTAAAGTACGTCAAGTCGCTAATCTTCACTTGAAAGCTCAACAGGCAGCACTGTTCTGTCTATATTATTGTCGTCGCAATAAAAGTAATTGATGTTTATATCGATGTTTCAGTGAGAGGATCTTTAGATGGAAGAAATAAGAAGCCGACAAAGACTGGCGTCGCCGAATCAAGCAGATCCACTCTGCGCTAAGTACTTAGTTGGTTCATAAGTCTTTGTATTCAATTGACGTTTATTGTAAGAATAAAATCTAATGTGAATGCTAACTACTGTGCTCACCTTGTTTCCATAAATATATTGTCCTTGTTTAACACATTGAGGCCCAGTAATTCATATACATTTTGAAATTGAAGAATTCTTACAAAAATAAAGTTCTAAAAAGTTTTATCCAGTTTTTATAATTTTCCTACCAAATTTATTTTTATTTTCACATAAGTATTCTATAAATGTGTTTTGTAAATCTAAATCTGATATGATAATTGGATAATTCTCTATTTTTACACATTTTGATGTATCCTTCCATAATCTTGTGTGATATTTCATCCCATAATCTTTATCCATATATCCTGGACCAGGCATGTGAATATAAACCCTGGTTATAGAACGTCAGTATTATTGAAGGGAGTAAAGAGTAAAAAGACGGGCGAACTAAGTCAGTGGAAGCAGGGATGAAATGAAAGGTAGGATGTATTACGCGGAAAAGTTAGGTGGTATTATAGAGATAGGACGGAGATAACAACATAATGAGCTTAAGATAAAGATAAGTGTGAGCGTGTAATATTTCATTGCGTTGACTCACCAAAGTTTTGGCAGGTGCCATAACTTAACGGAAAACGATGAAACTACAAGTCGGAGTTTAGTGCAAGGTTTATTGCTTATAAGAAAGCATTGGGAAATTTAATGAGACGTTTGAGAAGGATACGATAGACCAGGACCAGTCAGATTCTCAACTCAGGACAAGCTGCTCATGAGCCCCATCAATTCATTTAATAATAATATAATAGACGCAGTCTCGTCAGGGACGGCTCACGCTCATTTCGTTAAGTATCTTATTTACTACTTACGACTTACACTTATAACAACCATTTGATAACAACCACCTTTCCTATGTCCTAGGCTACATGCTCTATCACGCTATAACAAAATTAATAATAATATCTGTGCAATTGCTCTGGTTTCTTGTTAGGTACCATGATCTTCCCATCATCTCCAGGTCAGGTCGTTTTTTCGTAATATAAATTATAATGTGTACTATTATAACTGTGTAACGTATAGTGAGTGAGATATACCACGACGAGGAAAATAAATAAAATTACTGACAAACCATGCAAAATCATACTAATAGTCAATGCAATAAAAGAAGACTGTATTTATAATATTCTTTATACGAATCCAATTATTAAGGCTCAATAAACTACACGTCAATTGTAATTTGTACTTCATGATCATCTTGGTTATTCGCATTACAAGATCACAACGCAGCTCAAATATTTTTTATGTGTGTGATTATTACTACTCTACTCGTTGTTGATAACAGGCTTGTAATAAAGAAATTACATTAAAATATGTCCATATTACACTTGATTATTTTACTTTTATGACACTAAATGCCTACGTATTTCAATGTTGTTCATCTGCCAGCGTGCGCATAAATTACATTTGCAAATAATGCCCGCCAGCCAAGTTTCCACAGTATTTTTAATGCGTTAATTCATATGTTACCATAATTTTAATCTCGTGGGCCCTGAAAATTATGTTAAATTGAGTTGCTTCCTTTTGGGCTTACGGCAATAAAAATATTAATGGTTTTACTATATATACTTATGACGGCTAAGACTAAATTTTACTTCCGTTCTTTCTTTTAATAATAAGATCTAATCATTATTATCATTATTATCACTCTTTTAATCCATCGCTCTCCTCTCTATATGGCCACAAATTTTATTGCGATTCCTCATCTCATTGACATTGATGCGAATTATGCTAATGCAGATCTTCATAATATTTAAATTATTGACTTCAATAATACACCAGAGCTGTGAAATCAAGGTAACTCAATTGTAATTACCACGACTTCGTTATTATGCAATTACCTACCTACTATTATATTATAAATACACTTATCCTACTTCTATTGACAATTAAATTTCTTTCTTTAGAAATGCATAATGCAGGTACCTACCTATATACTACCTACATAATGTTTATAAAAACAAATCCGGAATACCTGTAAGCTATATATAATAAGCGTTACGACAAAAAAATTATTTAAAATTCCAATTTCGAAACCTCTCGTCAATATTTTCTTCAAAATTCAAGACTGATGAATTCATGCATAATATTATAGTCACTTTACTTACACAGTAAAAGTGTGTGCAATTAATTGAAAGAATAAGTAGTAGAATGCCCCAGTGAAAAATAATATTTGTATTTCTTTGTACTGAATTAGGCGAAGAGTCTGAATGGCGGCGTTTGATCTGTGTGAAGGCAAGGAACCACTACTAATTGATTAGCGTAAAAGAGAAAGATGGAATAATTTGTCAATTGTATTGATACAGTTGATTACCCTGGTATAGTCAGCCCGTCTGGGTTGAGTAAGCTATCAAATGATTGTTTACCGAGAGCAGTTCATATAAAATATAACATCCATTCATACACTTAGGTATACACATAGGTACATGCATATAGTGGTACAACAACTACACGACTCTTTCTGTTGAGCAAACGACTTTGACTCTGTAATATTATTACTGTGTACTATAGTTCTCAATTACATTGTGTTTTCTGCTTACAAAGCTCACAATTGATTACCGACAGAAAGAGAGAGAGAGGGCTTTCAGGCCAAAAGTTTCCGAGGAACGCTTATTTTCTTTACACAAAGGATATATGGGATCAGCACCAGCACAGGATGAATAAAGGTAAAATAGGAAGATGATGATGATGAGATGCGATGACTAATGTTAACATTTCATTCACTTTGCAACCACGTAACACACACGCACGCATTTCATCCATCAGTTTTATTATTTTGAACAACACATTGTACACTATGTATACTAGACATATATTATCCTTGTAGTACAAAGTACAACTATACCTTACCTGACTTTTTTAACAATTCTTATATAAACAGATAATATATCTGCTACACACGTAGTATACATATTTTACAGGTTTAGTACATCTCTTTGTGTATTTATTTATTTACATAGCAGCCCATAGCTGTAAGTGACGATAATGTAAATGTGTGTGTGTAATATATCACAAATTGTGTGCATTATTCATTCACAATATCTTATTATATCATACATAATCCGTAGGTAAGAATAGCCGTTAGCTGACATTGGACTGATTTTTATTTTACAACATTTCATGTTAAAACATTACAGGAGAAAGGGATGAACAATCAGACGTGTTATGTACGCGTTTCGAATTATGACAATAACAAAGTTGTATTATTATAGGCAAGAATGAAAAAACAATGGCAAGTTCATTCAAATCAGGTTGATACGCTGAGATACGTAATAACGTGTATACATGTAGTTATAATTGCACTACTCCACTAGGTACATCAAATTAAATTCTACAAAATTCAATGTAATGTTATTACAGTGTAGCGTTCATAAACTGTTGAACACGTTTCAATGGTGCACAATGAGCCATAACTAAATCTGCAAATACGTTGCATTGTGTTTATATGTAAAGTATGGAATAATCGCAAAAATAATAACATAATGATAGCCCACTTGCACTACATAGCGCACTGCATTGGTACACAGAAGACACCTCGACCTAGAGTGAAAATGTAAGTCCATTTAGAAGAAAACTGAAGTCTAAGCCTTTGAGCAAAGTAATTCTCAAAGGTTCAAAGTACACCACCGGTCAGACAGACAGACACATCACTCGTAAAAACTCAACATGCCTTGAGTCAGACAGTTTATTATAAAATATTACTGTATTATTCTAGCCACAATTAGACATCTGGGTCATTGAATTCAATATCACAAACAATGAAAACTAAAATCCAACGAATTCAATTCTTATTTGGTTCTCATTTTTCAATGCAGAAGTGACTCCAAATCTGGGAATCTCTTAATTTACAACTAATATTTTATGCAAAAAATTACGTTCAAGACTACATATACAGTAGCTATCTTACTGTGATGTTATACGCCAAATGTGCCACCAAATACACAAATTTAATGTAAATATTAATCTCTTTAATATCAGAAGTGCATGAAGAAATAATTCTAGCAATACTTTCATTTGATAGGATTCTCTCCACACACCCTAAATAGAAAAAACATATAGTTATGCATATATATGCATATGTGATTTCATAGTGGGCACCCATAGTATTTTAAGAGTAATGCACATTTATATAAAGTTAGCAGTTTGTCGGGCTTTGTGAATAGAGTGTATCTGTGTGTGGCACTAACAATAGTTAATAATTTTCCAACCCACTATACATTACTTTGTCTGTAAAGGGTTTATTATAATCTGTGACAAACACTTGCCTTAATTTGCACAAAAGATGCGATTTTCATATTAAAGTACATTTTGTGTTATAATATAAAGTGCACATAATTTTTATTTATATTTCACAAATATTGTGAACTGTATTAATACTTAATAAGGTGTTTTACGCCGTAAATGATAGCATGACAATGTTATAATAAAAGAGAGTGTCGTTGGTTTGTATGCAGCTTATTTATAAAGTAGTTATTGTGTATCAAAGGAATATTATGAGTGAGAGCTCTCGACTCTTACAAAAAATTGAGAGTCAAAGAACAAAACAGAAAAGTAAAGAGGCGTACGACGTCATGTCACCTTCCATTGTACTCTTTGTGGGATTATTGCACATTGTATGTTATCATAATCGGAGAAAATTACCTGATCTTGCTCGAGACTCACTCACTCACAGCTCCCACATCACATCATCATCAGATCAGCTCCAATTACTCACCAACTCAACTCCACTACACCAAACAACCACCAACATTCACCACTATAAAATATTTGTACAGACCCACAACTACTATTCACCCTCCTCACTCATAACACACAAAGCGACGTACGCGAGATAAAACCAGGGAATTAAAAAAGGCATACATAAGGTAAAAATCCTTGCCTTTTTTCAAAAAAGGAAGCCTTTCCAGCAAAGATAGAAAAAATAAATTTTGCTTTTATACACTTTAAAGGAAGCACCAGGTTGTGAGTGAAACGGATATTAAAAAAGCATAAAAAAGTAAAAAAGCATTGCCTTTTGGCTTTTTAGCTCCCTGGATACAACACAAAAACTGTATTATGCTTTGTACAACATGATTATATAATCGGTGTACATAGTAGTGGCAGTGCATGATGATATTACGTGTGTGTGGCTGTACACCTCTCGCACATTGCCGATGATCTGTTTTTTACCATTTAGTCCACTTCATGGGTATTACACACTAACGACCATTGTGTATTGTCTGGTGGAAATGATAATAGGAATGATGATGGTCGTCGTCCGAGTAGCCCTAATGTAAGTGTAAGTATTTCTAAATGTAATTCCAGTTTGCCTCTTGCTCATTGGCCCAGAGAAAAGAAGACTGGGTCACAATGCATTAGATAATTCTCTGTTACGTTTCTATTATACTACTCAGCTACTGCCAACGAAATTGGGATATTGGCAAAACGTGGCTTACCTGTTTATATTTGTAATGAAGTATATATTTAACATAGGAGTGCACGTACTTCTTTTTGTACAGTGGTACAGTGGTATGTATGAAATGAACGGTTCATGTCCAAGTGATGTTGTTGTTGTTGTTGTTGTTGCTGCTGAGAAAGACTTGAGATGAGGAGCAGGATCAGTTAAAATTGCACACTACTTTACTCGTCGTCTCGTCTAAAAGGCATCGAAATTTCTTCCAAGATCATTGCTGTAATTGTAATCTATAATAATAAATACTACGTAGATTGCCGAATGTCCCATTCAACTTGACACATATTATTATGAATATATTGTAATCTAGTCCGGTGTAATAATAACAATAATAATAACAATAATAATATGGAATAATGTAATGTGTATTGTATATTGTACACTTTGTATATACCTACTATAGATGTATAAACCAAGCAAGAGAGAGAGAAGGATGAAATACAAGTAAACTTTAATTTCCCATTATGCCATCTAATCCATCAATGTTACAGAATCTGCCTACCAGAGCTCCGAGCTATGCACACAGTTAGTTATTAGATCTTACTCACTGTTTTTCAATAGCAATGCATTCTAACCAGAGGTGCTTAATAATATACATAGCCAATATTTTATGTACAATATGATATATACACGTGTACTTTTGTGTTTCACATAATTTTACTATCTTAAGTAGTATTGCTTTACCTGTGGTGGTTTACAACAAAAATGTGCGTAACACACTATTATCTCTGCTACACTTTTATTACCATTCCTATTTCCCAGTAGATATTTTCTTACAAAAAAATCCATCGTGCATTTTTATACTACGACTTACCCTTGCCAGCTTGTGAGGGTGCGTTCTTCCTTTTTATTCTAAGCTATGTGTTTGCTTTCCTTAACCATCCGTTATCTGTATATAGCGATTATATAAATTCAGTTTTAATTTTTATAAGTATTTATGTGCTTACAAAATTTTACTTTGCCAAATGTGAATGTGGAAATAATACTAGACTCACGTAGTATATACAACATTGAGGCATTTCACTTTCGCAGTTTTATCTGAAATGTGTAGATTCGTATAAAATATAGTAAGTAATGATTGGATGTGTGTGAGTATACTACTACTAAAAGTAAGATTGTGAATGACTAAATAAGTGCTTCTTAAATTCTAAATCAGTTGGGCAATCGATAAATCAATCAATCAGTAACCTTCGATTTCATCTCTACCGGACCGTCCCACAACCTACGCTCCTCAAGCCATGTAGATAAGTTTAGAGACAGCATTTTTCATCTTGCTTCTTTATCCGAATCAAATGCTATTACAACACACATGCATTAATAACATTTCACTCTTTCCTATTCCACATTAGCATTACACATCACTATACCTGCACAAACAAGACATGCCTGTGTAGAACCTATATGATACAACTTTATAATTGCAATGAGAATACATCCCAACTTTTCAGTATTGGGAGTGTAGTGTGTTCAATGGTATGAGTTTTCCTTATGGACTTTTCTTGAACCACTTATCATCTGCGTTGCACACATTATTATTATCAATGCTGTTAACAAGCAACTTGAACAATATCTTCCTACGCATAGACACAGAAGTTTGTTTGATGTGTAGTTTACCAATAACATTTGTACTGTGTATATAGAGTAAGTAATAAGCGCAGAGGTATAACATTAAAGCGTACAATATACATATACTTAAATATTAGCAAGATAATATGCCTATAGGTAGGACGTACATATTATGTGTGAGTTGTATTCGGAATGCATTGGATTTCATTACCGAATCGAATGCATGAGCCTGCACAGGAAGCACAATCAGATCAGATCTTGGTGTTTGTATCCCATATGGATGAGGCATGGACGCAGGTGCATCATGGTCAGAGAAAATCCACTTTGCTTATTGGTATTTGTAACTGGCAGTTTTTCCTACTCAAACGTCCTTAATAATAATAACACGCTGTCTCATTCCAATTTTGGAAACATTAGTTAACTTTTTATGAACTTTGCTTCCTTCGTCATTTCACTAATGTTCAGTATAATTCAATACCATAAAAATGCAAGTGGCTAATAATACTGTTATTACAACTGCCTGTTTAAGTACTAATAGTGTAGAGCATCATATATCATGTGGATCGTAATTGACATGTGTTCTGAATAAGTTTATCTCTATATATAATATAATACACTCGTACATTAATTTCTACAACTCCGTGTGCGATTTTTGGACACTCCTTGATCAGTATCAATGTAATTTTTTGCCATGCACATGTGCCAGCTTAGCATACAATGCAAGTTCCGTCATTAATTTGCCATTTGAAGGTAAAACGAAAACACTGACTTTTTGATTTCAACGATTATACTCCACAATACAATAACTACATCCTTATTATAACACAACCAATACTCTTTCCCTCAGAATCATACGAATCAATATTATTTCAGTTTTTATATCTATTCTCTATAGCAGTGCATAAAACTAGTCTATAAATGTCTAATAAGCAATAAATACATCCCTCACAGAAATACTTAGCTAGTCTAAGAAGACTATACTATACACTTTTCCATGATGTACTTATTTATAACACACAATCTCATTAGGAAGGCAAGTTAAATAAGTGGCGATAAAATATTTATATATTTATTATAAAACATTTTATAACAATATTACAATAGTTCTTAAGTATTCTCATGAAACGAATTAGAATTCTAATGGAGAGACTACTGCTATTAGAGTGAGATTGGAAATAAGAATACTAACAAATAGAAATAAGTGAATTGTCATTTGGATTTCACATGGTGTTTTGTATAATATTTCTCCTTGCAATTGATTGGCCTATGGCCATGCGCAGACAAATCAAAGCAATCTGCAAAATCTTGACGAGTACTATCGTTGTGCTTCTATTGGCATGATGTTTGACTGAATGCAAAATGAAATGAAATGACGGAGGAGAGCGTGGATTAGTAGACACACAAGGGAAGATTCCATGGCTACTTGACTAACTCGACTACTGCTATATAGCACTGCAAAATACATTAAACTCACTAAAAGAGTGGCCGATCGACGGACTGGCTTACCTTTTTAGTAACTATTACGTTACTCGATACACATTCACATTAGTATAGAATCGACATGAGAGACATTACATATTATTATTATATTACCACTATTAGTATACATATACACTCATACACTCTTAACCACTACTTCTGTATAGGATAGACACACATGCCTATATGGAGTAGGAAAACAATGGCAATGATAGTAAAAGGCATTTGTTGAACGATGATGATAATGGTATGGTGTGACTGCCGTCAGTGTTGGCAACCATCGTCGTAAAACTATATTTCAATGTAATTTCGCAATAATGGAAAGAGATCTTGTTGCAGAGCTGAAACCATAGCACAAAAATATCTCACAATATAATTTATAGCGACTAAAAACTAGTATTTTACTATAACCGCATTATATTATTACGCTAGTACTTTATTACCCGTGTATATAAACCTTATTAGTTATAATAATTATTAGCTACACTAATAATAATATGTGTATGTGTAATATTTTTATTAATACATTTTTCAAAGCACCTATGTACTTGTATATATTACAGTTGCTGTTTATCTTTAACACCTATATAATTATTAAATCAATTATAATTTTGATATATATCATTGGAGCTGTAGGTACTAGTGATAAAATTCTAAAATGTAACAACGACATTATGACATGATGAATCGACCACCTATTGTATACACCGCACCACATTAATCTCCATGTCATAGTGATGTACTATAAGGTTATACTGCAGTTATAGAAAATCTCATGTGAATGGTAACGGATTGTATAGTAGCAGTCAGTTGTTAATAAATAAACTAACTAGTCTAGTCTATCGCGTTAGCAGCCTCAGTGGAATCGTAATAAATGGAATAATAATAATAATAATAATAACTATGATGGAAGCTTGAGCTCCGTGAGAAAAAAGTACTAGCAAAAGTGGTATGGTATGAGGAATAATAATAATAATAATAATATGTTATAGACAGTTAGTTCTACTGACAGTAGACTTCTGCTTAATGCGTATGTCGCATGAATGTAATATGTTGGCAGTTGGTTGGTAGTTGTTGTAGATTGTAGAGGGTCTTTAGAAGATACGAAGGTGAAAAATGAAAGTAGGTTATAGACACACAGACATGAATGAGACGATGAGAGTTCTTGTTTCGTATATACTACGTAATGAAAATGTAACGTATGATGTTGGATTCAGCTTTGGGATAATATGTCTTGCCATTCGGCAAATATAATAGTACCTACACACAATGCAAGCCACATTAAAAACACGAAAATAAATATTACGCTCCGTACCATTCATTATTAGTGAATAAATAATCAAACCTAAATGTGTTCAAGTTACTAACAAACTTATTATAGTCTCCATCCAACTACCTACTGTTAGCTCTACAATTATTTGACTGCACTAGTTATTAACAAATTATGTCAGTAGTTTTATTTCCACACTATTTTAGCTACTCACAATCACAACAAATATGCACTCTTTAAACAACACTATATATAAATGTATTAAATTATACCAAAATATTACAGAGTGAGACGATGAAGGATCAATTAAATTTAAAAAAAATCAAAGCAAAAATAATTACATGTTGTATTTTCTATTAATTTATTATCAATCAAATACTTCCGAACGATTACTATTGCCAATTAGCTAAATTCAATATAACTCATTATAAAGTATTTTACTTATGAAAACATTATTTTCATCAAATGTCTTTGCATCCTTATTGTACGGAAAAGACTTTGTTTTATAATAATTGTATGATTATTTAGGAATATACGGTATGCGCTCTACTTACGTATAGTTATAACTTAGAATAAGACGGACTGCTAACGAGAAGAACAGCGGCGTAAGTCATAAGTAAAGGATAGGCGTAGAGTAGTGAGTCCCCTCTGCTGAATATTTGTGTGCCAGCAAGTTTAGTCTGTAGTTGAATGAATAAATAAATAATGATAAAATATTAATAAAGTATTTGCATGTTGTATGCGTGCTGGTGTTCGCAGGGGGCCGAACAGTTTTTTCACAGAGGCAATATAAGTAATGGAAAGATGACAAAAGAGGATGGATTTAGTTTTTAGTTGAATGTAGGATGCTGCTACTGATGATAAGGATGATGATGAGATGAGGCCATGAGCTACGCGGATTTATTGTAAAATGGCTAATGTCTATAGCAATATGTAAATAACAACAACAATAATAATATTGTGATCTCCCTCACTTCTTTCTTGCCAATTCTTCTCACTAACTAAACTCCTATATTCTAAACCCACACATGTTTACATGTACTATAAAACTATCAGGATTCCATTCTTTTCATTACATTTTACATTAACTGCATTACATTAGCTCTCCAATTTTACTTCTGGAGCAGATAAACAATGCGACTACTGTGTACTTAATGGTGTATTGTGTAGTTTTTTGTTCTTGTGTTTATTCATGAAAATATCTTACTAGAAAAAATGTTCACGTGAAGCCTGTGTAGAGTTATAGTGGCACACATGTACATAATATTTAATACAGTTGAAAGCTATGCTGGCTGACCCTTCGAGTTTGTTTTGTATTATTTTTATGGATTTTTCTCTAGTTCTTGCACACAAGAGTTGTGTGGTAGTAAAGACACTATTTACTACTGTGTAATAATAGTAGCTCTGTTGTGTATATTATATAGTAAGTGACTTGAGGTGCTATAATACTAACAATAATGTATTTCATGCCTGAGTTGCTATATAAAAGGAGTTTACGTTGTATAGAATACAAGTCATCTCACCCTAAGGACTTCCATATTACTTATTTGTTCTGTTGTTTATTTAAAGAAGGTTTTCTCGTAGTAGTCAGTTTATTACTTTCCTCTCTCCACTTTAATGGTCTCTGCTCGCACAATAATCAGCAGTTAAAATAGCATAATGCGTTATTAAATACATTGAAGAGCAGAATCACTTATGTGTATGTAAGTGCTCCTATAACCACCCTGCCCCTGCCCTATACCACCTACCTACAACTGCTATCATAAATAATAACATGATGTATGTCTCCACAGTCTGATATAATATACACAAATATTATTATTTTGGAGTTGTAGACATTAATGGCAAAATTTTATATTGAGTAAATCAGATATTTTAATATAAATAAAATTATTATAAGGAATACACACGAAGTGACTGACAGACATCCTCTGTTCTATTGAAACTTGGGTAGTTGTAACTTGTAAGTAAATTCCATGTGGCTACTGCGGCTATCTACTGATATGCAATAACTGTGACTTATGGCATCCTTGAAGTTCATTTTGTTGTAATTGTCTGAGCGAGAAATTGTAAAAATGCAGTATTGTTGTCTAGCGTTTTCTTTATGTTCAGTTGATATTTAGGAGCAACTCAATGCTCTTTATAATATTAGCATTACAAAACATTATGCGCTCTATAAAAATCAACCATATAACTATCTTAGTTCATCCTCCGCTACTCTAAAATTACTTTAGGCGGGTCATTATAGTAACTTGATAGTGGCTTTCCAGCTGGGAAAACAAAACTTGACATATATTTCAAAAACGTCGTAGAAAATTTCCCCTGAAGTGGAAGGCAGGATAAAAGCTTTTTCCGAAGAAGAATTGAGTCATAGAACTATTCAGAAG
>JAQFYB010005829.1:0-13316 GCA_034694085.1 Pogonognathellus longicornis | reverse complement strand
TCGTATCGACAACGTATCGTATCGACAACGTATCGTATCGATAAACGCTTTCCGATGCATCGATTTACAGCACTACCAAATACCAATCAAGTCATATGACAACAGTTACTTGACTTTTGTGGATGTGTACCTGAAGCAGAGGTTTTGGCGAAAACGAGCTACATCATTGGACAGAGTATGAAAAAGGCATTCTCAGTCACTTCGACTTTGGTGACTGAAATCTTTCAGTATTTCAACAACATATTTGGTAGAAAATTTTACATAATATAATAATATACAAGAAGATGCCATAAAACTTTCATAGAGCTGCGATTTTTCTAAAAAAAACTGCTCAAAACTTTTTGTGGTGACTTTTGTATATGGAGTTCGTATTTCCATGTCTTCACAGCATCACTTTATGTGCTTCTTAAATGCAAACGTTGAGTTGAGTAGTATAATTGCAATTGAGAGTTTGGTGCATGTAAATATTATATATATACATATGTATAATATTTATTAATGTCTCTTCCATTAATAAGCCCACAGTTTTTTTCATTATGAAAAGTTGAATAACTTAATGAAGTGTAGGTAGATGTAATGTAGATGTCTTCGTCTTTATATTCATTGCACACAGTTTGTATTGACTTTGATATTTGTTATGAACTCATTTAAACGATTCTCTCATTTGGTTAGACTGTCGTTAATAAACTGCATGCCCATTTAAAACCAGAGTCGACCAATTTTCTTACAATAAAAGGAGTTTGTACACATTATCTCTCAATTACTTAATTACATTTAAATTGCAGAATTATCTTTTTTTCTCAAAAGCTGAGCGGTTGAAATTAGCATACCTGACTGTGATTTTCGGTTTAAAGTATAAAGTTTATTGGTAGTCAAATTGTGAAGTTGGTGTGGTTAGAAATTGTGCAACGGTGTGCATATTTCGAGTCTGAGCTTAACAAGGTAAAACCGTGTTTACAATGCATAGACGAGTTTACTTACGTTTACGTCCTATGATTTACATGTGTTGCTTACAACTAGTATGCTTCTACGATCTTTTTATGCAAATTGAGTCTTCCTTTAATGAATATCAGTTCGCTTTGATATTCATACTTACCCTAAGTCAACGTTCATGATGACATAGTATTCTCGTAATATGGTGCTGCTGCAGTTTCTGTTTTAGTACTTGGCTATACTGCACTTACATGCGGAATAAGTAGTCGCCTTGAAGAATGATTTTTATGTTAGGGACTCGATGAGAGAGTAATTGGATGAATGAGTTGAGAAGTTTATGGCATTTCTTCTCCAAAGTTTAAGATTGGAAGTACCGAAATGGAACGAATGTAGTATTGCCATTTCTTTTGATTATGAACATTCACTTATTCTTTAGAACAGATGACATTCTGAATCATGTCAGCTTTTGCTAAAATAATATTTACTCGTCGAAAAGCACATTACTAAAAACAAATTCCTAAAAGTATTCGCTCTGCTTAGGAAAATGTCCTAAGTAAAATCAGCGTCAATCAAACCTGTCACACTAATGGATAAAGTTGCACAGGGATTTCCTTATTTAAAGTACTATGAAAAATTAAAACAATATTTGTATATCTTCGTGTTATTCGAATACAAAAAGCACAAGTAGTGATACATTTACATAAATGTTTCATCCTAAGTAGTAATATTGACTTGCATCCTGAGAGCAGATCAGAAAAAACGGCATAGCTACAAAAAAGACGCCTGCAAACAAAATTCTTTGTGTAGAAACCTTTTGAATGATAAAGATGTAGTAGCAAGAACGACAAAAGTGCCGTAGCTGAGATAACGAAACAATTGACACTTTTCCAGTATTCATATCTGTGTTTATTTGTTAAAGTAAAAAAGGCGAAGTCTCTTCTGACTTGACATTTGTCCCTAAAGCAGATTCAAGAGAGCCATTCAGACTAGTCTTTAGTTATAATACAGCATGCAGGAAAATAACTATTGCTCTGCATACAACACACATTCATAAACATAACTGCACAGACAACATAAAGATCAAGCTACTCTCATTTTGCACACTTTTTGCACAGACATTTGAGCATGGCGTACACGTTCTTGCAAAATGCGTGCAACACATAATAATCAGTTTCCTTTTTCTTTTTTCATGTATTCTCATCTCAACCCTATAGATTCAAATGCTGCTGTATAGATCCTCCCCGAATCGGTCTACTCTGTCATTGAGTCTTATTTTCAGTCGTTTTTTCCTCTTTCCAGAACACACAAAGTATTCCTGACTATATATATCCATGTATACCTTTTCCTAACATGCAGCTAACATATTGCATGCAATTTCATACTTAGTAGTCTCACAAAACAGTAGCTTTGAGACAGCCATATCGTGCATACGTAGCCAACTAAAGCAGACATTTTATTTTTATTCATAGTACATATATACCCATTCCCTTTACTTTACTTTACTTACTAGCTTTGCTCTCTCTCTGAATCTCAAGGAAAAGGTAAAAGAGCAAAAGATCATATCTGTGGTATAATAATATCACATCCTCCGTTTCTATCCTGTTCACAATTACCTGCTGTACTTTTCCCTGCCCTGGTGATACTATACTCCTATACTATTCCTCGGATTTTTATCTTTTGCTCTCTGTGTGCATTACAAAGCGTAACGCAGCTACTTTTAGCTTCACTAACAATAAGTACAGATACACCACACCTATAGATAGATTCTAAGCTGCAAGACTTGATGATGTAATAGTATAGCTACTATGCAGAATAAAGCAACTAACTTATGTGTATATAAACCTCACTAAACCTATCCAATATACACCGATAATGTATGTATATATACGTTGTAACACGAATGACAATTTCTCTATTTTCTTATCCCTTTTCTTGTACACCTACTCGTAGTATAGCAGTAGATGTGTAATACTTGTAGTCAGATGGCTCGTGCTCTTTATTTTTCCTTTGTGTAGATTTGTGGATGGTGTAAAAAGTGTATGATGTAGATATGACCATCTAAAACGCACTTCTGCCGCAGCAGTGGATACACAGATAAAATTGTGTGAAAGTTGAGAACTGGCAATACACTAACTTCCTAATGCTACGATATACATTCCTAATACTACTACCACTACTTTACTTACCAGTATGCACCAGTCACAAAGAAACTTCCTTCCTCACTCGTATTTTACCCACCTACAACCAACCCAACTAAAGTAAGTATATCTACCTAGCTCTAGCTACTTCATTTTTTACTTCATCACATCACATTACATATTCCGAGATATTCTTTTCTATCTCTATCTCTATCGGCATTCATACAATGCTGTCATACATCTTGGGCACACATTTGTTTAACATATGTTCGTTTATTCTTTATACAACTCCCATTTCCATTTTCATTTTCCATGCATTCAGTATAAATCCCAGCTACTGTGGAGCCGAGATGAGAGGGGCTTTCTCCTCAAACTCAAACACTATATCATTTTTATCGGCTTCGTCGTTTCCAAATTATGATAAACATTTCAGTCGCATTTCTGTACAATAATAATATTACATACTACATAGTATCATACTCTATTTTATCCTTATAAACGACTGCACATTATACTGCATGTATACAGCTTATTATTTATAAAATTCCGTCCTGTGGTGACGTAACACTTTAAAAGCTACTTTGTATATAGATTGTATCAATGAATACCCAAAAGTCTACATTGTGTACAGAAATGCACAATGCAACACAAAGATAACAAATAATACCTAACAAAACTTACATTTATATTACATGATTATTATCAATGAATATTAGCTTTACATACATGTGCTATACAATTTGTTCTTTCAAAATGAGTCAGAAAATAATTCAAAGGCAAATAGTTCATTGTACAGAAAACATTCAGAGATTTCACTGTTTTCAGTTTCATTTGCTATGTAGGTTCATTAATTTCCTTTTAATAATTAATTCAGGAAACAAATTGTCCACATACATGTTTTAGTGTGTCAGCATGCAATCGTTCAACTGTACCTACCTTACTACCTACCTATTATCAAACTTATGTAATTTACTCTATTAAATTTGTGACATTATTTGAGTTTACTTTTGTGTTAATTAGTTTATAAAACAAAAAATAACACAGTGCTAGTACATACACAACATACATTTCACACAATTACGAAACAAAGTTTGCATTTCCATTTATTCACAAGCGGAAGTCTGTCAGCGACAGCCATTATATATCAAACTTGTAAACCATGGCATGGGTCGCATAGTGTTTTTAACCAATTCTACGTTGTGTTACTTCTTTGCTAGTTGAGATAGAGTGATGGAAATTTTCACAAACAAGGTCTAGTGCTACACTACAAGTACTGCAACCACATCAGATACTTCGTTATCGTTGGTAGGTAGTACAGTAGTAGTAGTGGTGGTATGCGTATGGAAATAGTAAACGCACTGTTCTTTCAGTAGGCAAGCTAAAGTCAAACTAACTTAAAGTTCGAACAGACAGTGTGTAGTAGTAGTATGCACATGTTGTAAGTCAAATAATTCTACTCCATTCCACCCTCTCTCTTTCTGTAGCTTGAATGTTATGTGAGTGTTGTATGTATGTGTAAGGAAGTAAGCGAGAGCGCCGAGCCAAATCTAAAGGCTTACAGCATAGCACCAAAAACACATACACTCCATAGTAAGTTGAACGTAGCAAAGAACTCGGAGCAACTCAAGAATGATCCAACATTCAGTCGGTCCCAACCAAGCGACCCGAGTACATCCACAATTCTCTCTCGACATATACTATACACACCACAAAAGCAAGCAACTACTACTTAGCTTCATTAACCACTACAAACAATACTACTTGACACAAATTTAATCAAATGGAACTCAACAGTTATTAGTAAAGTGCTTGGGAAGTAGCCATTTGTTATATACAGTGATTGGTATAGCGAGTGACGCAATTATTTGTATGCATAGGTACATTACATTATACCTATTCAAAATTTAACAATACAATACAAAAGAAAAGAACAGTAACTTTTTTGCAAAAAGTCTTAGTAAAGACTCTCGTTGTGACTTTTAGTTCGTGTTCTTGTGCTGTAAGGAGATTCTAAGAGAATATTATAGTGATTTCTCCAGAAAATCCTAAGCAAAACTATACGCACCGCATTTACATCCGATAAACATTTCCCTTCGGTAGAAAAAGACGGGAAGTTTTCATTCTCATTTGCCTCCAGTCATTCTATCTTTATAGACAATCCGAACCATTCACGACGGCTATGGATAGTGTATAGATAGATAGATAGATACAATAATAGGAATCAGAGCAGAAAAACTCTTCCAGGAATAACAGAAGAATCTCGAAGGAAGAAAGAGAGAAAAACCCAAGTTCTTGTTCTTCTTTTTCTAACAACGTTTCAAGTCTAAGGTAAAGATCTCATCTTTGCTGAAACAGATTGGCTACGCTTTACTTTACTTTGCTGTACTCCTTCAATCCCTACTCCTACGTACACTGTACCTATATACGTACTCCTGTCAAATTGTGCACCCCAGAATAGTAGCGTACATTCAACTTAACTACAGTGAAATCAGCTAAACATTTACATTCATTTTTGTACATTAGTAGGAGAAGACTGCATTACCAAGGTTGTAACTACAACAAAACAAAACATACACAGAGTATTAGATAACATAAACGCGTGACTATTATACATACTACAACATATAAATACATTAGAGACTTATGTATGCACACACACAGTGAAACATGTTTCCGTTCATTGTCAGTTTTCTTTGAGATTCGGTGCTGCTCTCAGCCAATATACATCACATCCAGTGTAATAGCGCAGTGTTGACTTGAGCTAAGCTGAGAAAAGGCTCTGGCCAGGAAGCAACTCTGTAACTGCATCCAAAAATTTGACTCATCTACGAAGATCAGCTGCACATCTGGGCCCCATGTGTTTTCCTTGTAGTGTAAGTGTGTAACGTAAAGAAAATTTCGGTCCGACAGACTTTTTCAATAGCAATAATAATAATAGTAATACCTTTGACTGTCGTTCAGCAGACAGTAAAAGACAAGTCAATACTTTAACTTGTGCTGTGTGCTTCGGCTTTTCTAAGAGGCTCTCCCATACTAAACATCAGAGATACCCAGTCAACCTATACAGTATAAGAAACGAGCGGAGGAAGAAGAAAACACCACAAACAACAACAACATCAACCAGGCAAAACGACCAAAGCCTTAAATTCAAATACCACTAAGTAGCATGAGAAAGCGAGTGTTATAGAGCCACAGTCCAGGTCGTCTCTACGACTTATAAATACGTGGTTTTGGCTTCAATTCTTTCTATAGGAGACCAGTGTCTTTAGTTTGGGTCTGAGAGACACACCACAAAGGAAAGAGAGTACTGGCCGTAACCTTTATTTATTTGTTACTTAAACGGATCCTAACCTCTCTTACCTACTTACATTAGTGAAAACCGAATACAGGGCTGTGAACCGAGAAAGTGCTTAGACAGACCGACCTTGCTTGTTCTTTCTTAACTAATACTCCAGCATTTCTACTAAGGCTACTAGGTTGACTACCCACATACATGCGGGTTTCACTGCCAGCGTCTTCTTGGACTGATTTGTGGACACTCGATAAAGGAGAAGTAAACACGGCGATAATTTTGCACTAAAAGTTTCTACGATTGCCAATCTGTCTTCTTCTCTTGTTCATTCGGCATTCACACAGCGTATGTCTGTTTTGGCAAGTGACTAGCACAAACACACATCAAATCAAATCTGCAAACTCGGGATTATCGACTACACTCAGCTCAGTGCTACAACCATCTCATGTGCTCCAGCCACTACATACGTTCAACAACTACAACTCAACAGGAAAGTAACCAGACGTGAGTTGAATGAAGCTCAACTTGAATTTTTTACCTCGTCTCCGGCTTCACTGAATTATCTCTAATTTCAAAATAAGGGAGCGAGAGAGATACTCATAAAACTTTGGCGATACATTCAGTGTTTGCCAAAACCATAAAAACTCAAAGCTAAACACAAGTTAACGACGAGCTTTGGGTGATCCTTTACCTTTAAGGCGGCTGACTTCTGCATCGCTTCCATTAGCAGTTTATGCCACAACAACAACTGCAAAACCAAAACCAAGCTACACACACAATACCAGGTAAACACCATCCTATTTTCTATATAGCATTATTATGTAGCTCTAGATACGTACTAGTACATTAAACACTATTAAAATGGCAAGAACTAAGGGTTTTCCCGGGTAATAAATTTTTGCCGTAACTCGGAGTATGTTTAACCTACCACCTATCCTACCTACTTCACCATAATTAGCTATCTAAGTAGATAATCCCAACTATACCGTATAAAGTCATCGGAAAATCCTAAATTATAGTCCTACCTATATGGGTTGTGCAAAGCGAGATAAACCAAATCCTAACCACATCCCATCTAATTTACCCCGTTTATTGAATTTTCCTATTGTGCGTGCGCCGTTGGTGTCGTAAATACAAAACTACATCTCTATTCAGGGTATTATTAGCTCAGGGTCTTTATAACTATAAAATAATTATGTCTACCTCCCATTGTATGTATACCTAAATGTGTAAGTAGTAGGAGTAATCTTATCTACAATCTAACCTACAAACAAGCCAACTACATTAACCAGGTAGGTAAATAAGGGAAGGTACGTTACATAGGTATTCGCTCTTGTTAGTAAATAAGTAACTACACTGTATAGTGTTAACTGATATCTTGTGATAATATCTGTCGTCTTATGTTGTTCCTATATGTATATAATAGTAGCTCCCGTATTTAACACTTTTAACTCTTTTCCCTGTGTACCTTGGGTAGTACACAGGAATTCGTAGGGTATAGTATTGCCAGGAACGAAACGAGATTTAAAAGATCTAGAGAGGCAGACACATAATGTTATTATTATTATCTTATAACCTTAGAATGGTGCTACAATAGATCGGATAGTTGTGTAAGAAATTGGCAAAGCATCGGATTTTGGATAAAAAGCAATGAGTAAAGGTAGGAATCCCCGATCTATTCTTTACTTGAGTTGAGATATAGGAAGATCTGTTGCCGTTCGACTAACTCAGGGAGTGAAATTAAGTGAAGTGATCAACTTGTTTGTGTCAAGTGGCAGTACGAATGAGTCTAAAGTAAGAGACTGGGGCAGGCTAGACTCTCTCAGCTTAACTCTAACTCAACACAACTTTAGTACCAAAAGAACTCCTCCTTTCCTTTTCATGAAAAGCAGTCAGAATGTGAAAGAAAAGAAAACTAAAACGAAACTAACGAGAGGAACTGAACCGAAGTCGTATTCGTCAATTATATTCCTTCATTCGACTGTATCCAGTTCCAACTTCCAGTAACTCTACTATTGCAGATGAGCACTAGACCTACATAGCTACTACTACAAATACTGCTACACAGTCTCTAGTAAAATATACAGATAGTAAATACTAACTACTAAAAGTATACTAATAAGTAACATATAGCGAAGTACACGCAACACTCCTTATACGATGGTATAATTTCCTCTGTGAATTTTGCACTGGAACTGTTTCCTGTACTACCACTGTGGTCTTTCCAGGGTATATTTTGAGTACATGGTGTATATATAAATGTGTGTGTGTTTGGGTTGAGAATTGGTTGCTAGCAACATTTGGAAATGTATGTATAAGGACAAACAACAACAACACATCTTTTAACCGATGATGCGATGAATTGAACTGAACACAAATGGGCAAGAATGGCTCACTCTTCAGCTCAAGTCAAGTGTATAAAGTAATTTAAAGCCCCAAGTCGGCTCCAGAACTAAATGTATGTAAAGAAGCAGAACTCTTGGATTAAAGACGAAGATGTAGTGAAAAAACTGAAAAGACAGTAAAGACTGAAACAGTCACAACAGAAAATTGCGTAAAATAAAGTGAAATAGAGAAAACTTCATTAGCGAACCGAATTTGTATCGCTGACTTGAGTTACGACTTCTACCACCCGTTTCACTTGACTTATTCTATTAGACACAGTGTGCTAATAGGAAAATTCGTCGTCGAAAAGTCTACGCCAAAGCATTGTTATTATTATACTCCTTTACCATTGCTCCTAAAAAGAACTATTTAGCACTCGCACAACTTGGGAGGAATGCTGCGAAGCCTAATAACAATAACTGAAGGGATTCTTTGACTCGCTTAGTCACTTTCGTTTTATTTCCACTTTTAATTTTCTCACTGATGATGGTTGACACACAGCTTCGGCACAGTGTGCAATGCTCCATCAACTAAAGCAAACTCCTATAGCGTTTAGCATAACACGCACTTTATTCATTTGTCCGGGAACAAACAACATGAGGCTCCATTCACGGGTATTACTACTATTAGTGATACTAATACTACAGATACATCTGTAATTTTCATTTTGATTACAATTTGACAAATACGTATAATATACCCATAGGTACCTACTGGTATTATTACGTATATTATTTGTATATTGCTTGGCAAATTCGAAAATGTTAGGAATACACAGATATTCACAATAAAATGAATTCGGAGTGCATTGCAAGTACAAAGCAAGTTTTTTGTTTTATACTACACAATATTGTATTGCTCAAAACAAAGAAAGAAACGGTAAAAGTAAGTATAGTGCTGGAGAGAGTGCCTGGAGAAGGAAAGTTTGATTTAAACAATGCATACATATACAAACAAAGGAAAAGAAGAAAGTTTGGGGATGTATTATGTATTGTGTGTATAGGTATGTATGTATTCTTATGTATGTAGTGTGTTATACAGGAGAAATTTTTTAATTTAGGAAAATGTCAAAATATATTTTCTGTGAACCGTTAAATAAAGAAAGATGGAGTGATTTATTCGTGGTGGTGCTGGTGGTGGTGGTAAGAAAACAATGCAATGCAGGGTGCAATGTGGAAGAATACCTTATGTGCTGGCAGCAGTATATTAAACTGACTTTATTTCTTGATGCAAAGTTGAAAGAGAAAGTACAACAAAGAAAAGGCTTGGAGACGACGAAGAAGAGGAGAACATATCTTCAAGTTCTCGCTGCAGCAGTCAGTCTCTTTTCTGTGTTCAACAAAGCCAGTATCAATTCACAATTGCATTTCCCTGTCAGTTTTACTGTTTGACGTGGCCCGGCTTGGCGTCCTGACGTGACGTGACCAAGAATTCATGAATAGCAAAAAGTGTCGTTGTTTATTACACTTGTTCTGTTCTTTGAGCTCTTGTTCGGTTAGAGTTCACTCACATGAAAATCTAATAGTAAAAGGAAAACTAAAGTAAGAAGATCCTATGTATATACATACAATATGTACTACTCCTATACTGCAAGGGTTTTGGGCCCGTCTGGTCTGCTGTGTGTATTCAGTGTACTCAGATCGATTATATAAGCAATGCAAAAGTATGTGAGTTTCAGTCAGTCCGATCTTCAATTCTACAGTTGTACAATAGCAGTAATACTAGAAGTACCTACCACTAGTCTTGTATGTAGTAGTCAGTAGTTGCTTCCAGGATTAGATTTTGGAATATCTTCTGTCTGTCTGTCCCTCTCTATTCTCGACATTGTAAAGTGTACTTTACCCTTCCTTGCTATTACTGTTAGTGCTCCTAGTAAACTCTGTGGTACTTTATTTTATATGGTATGCTAAAAGTCTAACAGCTATTCTGCATTTTTCAATGTTTGCCCTTCGTCCTATCGTACTATATACCTATTACTAGTACTACTAGAATACAACTGTAGTTTTAAGACTGTACTATATGCAGAACGACACACCGCCACTATATACATCACGTCTTCCACGGCTCTTTCACATCAACCAGTTCCACAAAGAAGACAAACTGAGTGTAGTATCTGCTATTTACAGTAGCCATGAAAGAAGAGTCAGATAACATTCTTACGTAGCACTACACTTCTTGTAGGTAGTAAATAGGAACACCCGAATATAAACCGAGGAAGAAGAAGAAGAAGGCGAAAAAGGAGTAGGTAATGTAGTAACTTGAAAGAGAACACGAAAACAGAATGTAAAGAATATTGCCCCTGTTTGTTTTGTATTGTACTTTCTAGTAGTAGTAGTATAGAAGGACTCTGGTGTCTTTGTTTTATTCAGAAAACAGACCCAACTTAAGAGTTGACTTGTGTAAGAGGTATATACCTAGTCGTGTGTGTATGTGTGTATGTGAGTGTGTGTGGGTTGAATGTTGGATACCTTTCTTATTGGTGGCTTTGTATGTAATATTGCTTGTAAGCTTTTTAGGTTGATTCTGAAAAGGAAGATAATAGTATGTAGAATGGATAGACGAAACTGCTATAATAGGAGTTATATTTGTAGAGGGTGGGTGGAAGAAGACGGAGGAAGGGAACCTAATCTCTTAGATCAGGAGTGTTGTTATGATGTGACTGTGTGTTATTCCAGTTAGACTTTTTTGTCTCAAGAATAAGAAACATTGAAATCCCTGGGTAGTTTATATATTGCTGCATACAAGATAATAGTAGAAGTAGTAGGCATACACAAAAATACTAAAACACAACTGAAAACGATCGTGTTCATTCAATGTACTATTATTATTATCACTATCTAGTGTGTATGTGTAATAAAATATATCATGTAAGACACTATCTGAAACAAGATAAGTGTAGGTCCAGACGGGACAGATATAAAACTATTCGGATTCTATTAGTATTCATTGATTTCGAATAAAATGAGCCTTGGGAAAGGAAGTGAATAAAATATAATCATCGACATGCCACGGCTGACGCATGCTGTACATTTTAATGTGACATGTCTTGTATTGAATGAAATAAATGTTCTGTTGGGTAATATGATTTATTCTTGTAGTTGAAGGGTTGGGTTTCTGGAAATCGTATTATGTAAGTCTCTCATAAAGATATGTGATGATAAGATTATTTTGCCTTGTAAATATTTACCATTAATACTGCATTGGTGGTGCATTTTGTAAAAAGAGCTATATGCGCGAGTTGTTTGGGGAATTGATCGATGTAAAATAATACGACATACTTAAGTAGGTGCACCAGAGATCTACATACTTCCCCGTAAAGCAAATACCAGTTATCCAGTATAATGGATTTTCGATAATATTATGATGATACAAAATCCAGAGCATCATTATGTGTACGAATTGAAATTGGAAACATGTTCAATCAACGACTTTCCTTTCCATTCAAGTCTACCAAATCATTTTAACGAATCAGATCGTATTTCGGTCACTCTTGCTTTCCTTTTATACTTCAATCCAATCTAAACCAAACAGTTTCAGACAGAATTGACTTAATGCACAGCCGTCTTTCAGTGTCTGTTACTGTGAATTGACTGATAAGATTCTGTGAAAGAGTCAGTTTAAGGTATAAGGACATAATATAATATTATATGTTTTAGTAGTCCCTACTACCTTACGCCTTTACATAGTGCAATATTCCACTTCATTTCTCCCTTCCTTTTCCTCCTCCTCCTGTAATAAACCTAAGCACCAAAGTTAGCACACTTGAGCATAGACATTTTACAATTTGGTAAAGTTTAGTATCCTAGATTCTATTCATTCCACAAAGCCTTGCAAGGTGTTAGTGTCATTAATATTGACTTAATCAGAACATAAATGAAGAGAAATGAAACATGAAACTGTAACTGAATGAGACACTTCAAGTGTTTCGCAAAATTGCCAGCCAAATCAATGGAATACCATGCTAGGTGTTTGGAACTTTGAGCAAAATTTTGCAAGGTTGCACTTACTGAATTCAAAACGTAGCCAATGTACTGAACTCAAACATAATCTTTCATCTCAGAACTTCCAGAATCTAACTGGGTGCCTGCCTACTTAAAATTATCATATTCATAAACACTAATGGTTTTAAGAGCGAAATCCTACGCATTATATATAAGCTACATATACCGTTGTGCAAAATTCTACGTTTTATACCTCTACTTACATCTATTGCCAATTAAATGATAATTACCTACTCATTTAGCGGATGCCTTTGTTAGTTCTTTGAACTATGCAAATTTCCAATGAAATAGTAAGCCTTCCCTGAAAAACGCTGTACCTATACTTTATCGGATTGTATTACTATTTACACTTCATTCGCTCCTGCTTTCTACTTGCTTTACATAACAGTAATCAATGATATTATTAATAAAGCTGTAATAAATAAATATCCGCCAACCAGGGCATTTAATCGTCTTGATTCGTACACACGTTGCTTTTAATATATTAGGCTAAAAAATTCCAAATATTGACCTTCTTGAACTCTGTGATTTTGACATTATTTACATTGAACTTAAAAAGTTTAAAAT
>JAQFYB010005828.1:0-13326 GCA_034694085.1 Pogonognathellus longicornis | reverse complement strand
ATAATTTAGTTTTATACAGTTGTGACTCATTGATTATAATAATAGTCAATTCAGTTGAGACTTAAGTTTTTTTAGATTTTTAGGAGTACATATTTCAGTAGGTATCATATTGGTAGTTTGGTAGTGAGTGACCTCATCAACGAAATATTGTGTTGACAAATACTATGCTGCAATAATAACTAACTAGCTATTTTATCTAATGAAATTTTAATTATGTTGTTGTTATTTCACCAATGTTAATATCGATATTCCAATTCTGGCAACGTTATGTACAAGATTTTTATCAAACCAAAATATGATACCTGGATACGCACCTGACTAACATAATAGATTTTCATGGTCGAAATGTAGAAAAGTATTTTTATGCTTTATTCACAACTCAACACGTGTTTATTATCTGTTATTAATGTTATATAAATGTTTTCGTAAATCGCACTAAAAATGATTTCAATGGAGCTAGCAGACTATGCAACATTAAATTTATATTATATTGAAAATAAACCAAGTTAATAATAACAATTGTAAAAGTGAAAAGGTTTTAATCGCTAATGTTTAACTTCTGCGGGTATATAAAAGGATTCAATTTCTGTTTTTGTATCATTGGAAAATACTAGACTAGAAGGATCTTAAAAAATATTGTAGCTTAACTGAAACAAAATGAAATCTTTTAGAATTCTCGTAATTTTTTCCATTTTTCTCATGATGATTGGTCTTTCTTCGGCATGTATTTGTACAAAGGAGAGTGCACCAGTTTGTGGATCTGATGGCAAGACTTACTCCAATAATTGTGTGTTGGAATGTGAAATGAAGAGTAGTGCAGGTAGTTAACATTTATTTTGTGGAAAATAATAATAAATGCTTATTCTGTTTTTTTGTAAAATTAAAAACTGTACTTATGAAATTCATTAATAAACAATATTTTCATATTTCAGGACTGAAGAAGGCGTCTGACGGAGAGTGCAAGAAAGCAAAATAATATCTGAAACTTAGCAATTTTATTCAACTAAGTAAAACATTTCTTTTTGATTCTTGTAGACAAACCATGTTGAATCAGTATTCTTTTGATTATTTTTAAATGTATTTCTTTGAAGAATAAATTGCTATGAAAACAATCTTTAGCAATTATTTGAGTAGCGTAGGTATTTTTAAAGTAAAGTAGTATTTGATTTATAGTTTTAGGTTTGCAATCCAAACAAAAAAACGTTGACGAAAGTAAAATAATTTTGTATTTAAAATACTACATTTACTTATATAAAATAATTCTTTTATGCAAAACATCATGTTCGATGGTATTCCCTTCAAAATAAAAACATTTATCATATTTGTCATTGAGCATCCATCAAAAAATATAAACTTGTTTGAAGCACAGAAAAATTAAATACGCATCATAAGTTTTTGGAAACAGTTATATCTCATGTGTCTACTACATTTGGAAAACATTGTCCAATTTTTTAGGTCATTATAATAAAAAAAAATCTGAATGTTATTTGTGCTGTCCACATTTTAAAATGGTTTTGTCATCATACTCGTCGTGTTGCGAATGCAAATGACCGAGCATACCATAAAGTGCGATAACCTGATTTTTATATTGATTAAAATTACTGATTATCGCTCACTGGCAACGGCAGAATAAATATATTTCATTATTAGTCGATATTTTAGACATTTTGATAGGGGGAAAGATGCCTAGGGAACTTTGCCTGAATGACATATGTCCTGGTGAGAGTGACTACCAAAAATAAAGTTCCTCAAAAAAAGGTTGCACAATATCTATCCCCAACATAAATTTTATTCAAAAAATTATCTCCTTCAAATTATTTGAAGGAGATAATTTTTTGAATAAGAGCAATTGTTTTATAGTCCTTAATGATATGACAAAAGACGGATTGCTACGCTTCGAAAGGTTATAATACACCAAAATAATTCGCGTAAGAAAAACATTAGGTAAATGTTTTTAATTAACCTATGACAACTGAAGCATTAATTAGGTATTTGTGCAGCTTACATAGTTTCAGTGTCCCGGAAGTTTAAAATTTGTGATTGAATTTTGTTATTGGTGTTGCATTCAACATTGAGGATGTTTAAAGCCTTTTTTCCAAACGGGACTCACAAAATTGTATCATAAAGACCTTTCAACTATTCCAGCAGTGCTTCATGACGCTAAACTTCACACACATCTATGAAGATGCTGCATTTGCATCAAAACACAACATTTTTTCCCCAATAAACTGATCTGCAAGTTTCTTGGACGCTTTTGCTTTTGACTACTTGAAGCAACACCTTTCTTTCAGCAACAGTTTTTACTCATTTCACTTTCACTACACGGGTTGCATTTCAAGTGCAGTTTATTGAGATATGGATTAAAATTTAATGCATAATAGTCCAACCTTATGTAGGATTAGCTGAAAAAGAAATACTTACTCTACCGGTATCACTGCTGGTTAGCCCGAAATTTTATTTTTCTTATGTAAAACATTTTCTTGTGTAATTGGCGTCTTACTTTTTGAATTACAATTGATCCACTCTATAAATAATATACATTACACGTAGCCTGAGATGAGTTGGCGGTACAATGCAAGGTTTAATGGAGAGATCTGGGGGAAAACTCTCAATATGTAGTATTTTTGAGTCTATACATTGCGCCACAAAAAAAAATTAGTTAATTTAATTAAAATCCACATAAAATTACAAAATCGAAAAAATTTCCGCATTTTCTACACTTTTATGACCATAATAATTTGAATAATTTGTTGTGGTGGGTACAACGTGCACCCTCATGACTTTATTTATAGTGATCTCATGGACGATATTTTGTGTTGGTAAACATAAGAATATTTAATTAACTATAATGTAATAATTTACTTCGGTCTTTTTACCCTTTAAAACACTTACTTGAATTGGAAAACAAGAAGTTAATAATTGAGTCATATATATTTCAAATAATAAGATATGTTATTAATATTTGGGGCACATGCAATGATAGTAATATATGTAATGTGGATATGATTATGAGGAGATCAGCTAGATTTGTATTGGGTTTGCAAAAATATGATAGTGTTAAATTAGAATTAACGAATACACTTAATTGGTTAATGTCCTTTAATATGTATAAAAATGAGCTGCTAAAATTTGTGTATCAGATCTATACCAATTCATGTCCAAAATACTTTTTAAACTACTTAGACTTTGCCAAAATTGAGAACAGAACAACTAGAAATAACTCCCATAATTACGTGAATGTTAAAAACTTTAATAGCTTTGGTTTTCGTTCATTCTCTTATCAAGCCCTTGAACACTGGTGTAAACTACCAACAGAAATTATTGTATCTAAATCGCTAAATGTTTTTAAGAAAGAACTAGTGAAATATTTACTTCAGGTACAGGTAAATGACTGTGATAATGATTCTAATAATATTTGTAATTATTCGTGTATTTATTCAATAGCTAATTGTGAATCGTAAGCTCGTAACTGTTGTCGACGTAATATTTCAACTGTAATCTATGATGTGATTTAATATATATTTGTCAAGGTAATGACGTTCTTGTAAGGATTTTGACAATAAACAATACAATACAATACAATACTAATAACACTGAAGCATTAAATTAAGCAATCTGACATAGAAAAATTACTTGAATAGTCATTTTTGAAAATTCCAAAATTTCGAAAAAAATGGCGCCGACTTTTTGAAAGTTTTATATTTTTCCACGGTGGGGAGTCATGTTTCCTACCTCCTGTTCAAATTTCAGCTCATGTGGCCAAAAAATGGCTGAGGTACAACATTCAGAAGTTTTTGACTTTAAGGAGCCCCCCTGGCCAAACGTGTTGACAAATCGACCCAGAAAAAAATTCAACGTAGTTTTCAACACAAGGCCCTTCAGATGCACAAAGTTTCATTCGAAAAAAACATGCATGTTTCGCAGGGGTCGAAGTGGTTCATAGCTACCCATATATCATTCATGTATGACTGATCAATTTTTCCAAAAATAAAATTGGTAAAATAAAAACAAAGAATTGTTTGAAGAACTGTTTGAATTCGTGGATACACCAATTACACATTGCAAACCTGAATATTATATCATGCAATACTCTATATATGACGTGAACATTCGTTTCGAAAAGTGATAGTACCTAATTGTGGATTGGCTACAACTTAAATAAACGAAATCCTGTCCAGCGCTCAACCACTATGCGTGGCACAAGATACCCTGAAAATAGGTATTCGAAGGATTAAAATATAATATTTTGCGGATGATACTTAGGAATTAATTGTAATTAATTAATGCTACAATAAGCTATTATTAGGTATTTTGAAATAGAATATTATGTGGAATATTGATAAATTTTGTATATACATATTTGAGACAATATTTCTATACATATTACTCACTCTATGGTATGGATATGCATCATTTTTTGAATCCATAATACAAATGTAGGTAGGTATCTAAATCATTTATCTAAGATGTCATTTAGCGATCATTCATTGTACAACAACCCACAGTGCTTATTTCACCGCGAATGAGACAATCCATAACCTATAGAATGTCTCATTCGTGGTGAAACGGGCAAATTAACTTGTCCTATTCGTTGTGAAATGAGCATTTTGGTTTGCCATAAAATGAATCGATATACCGGCTGTTTCTTAAGTAACACTGAGTGAAGTATAACATAGGGTAGAACGAATACCAATAAAATATAACCGCCCCTGCGACGTCACTATTGCGGTCTGTTTATCATTCTTTCACTATAGCGGTCTGTTTATCATTCTTTCACTATAGCGGTCTGTTTATCATTCTTTCACTATAGCGGAATATTCAAAAATATTTTTGTCTCTAAAACTGAAGAAAAATAAATTGTTGTGGTAAATTAAAAGTAACATTAATGCAAAAAACTCATAATCCAGTTAATCAGTGTAAACTGTAATCAGTTATGCAACAATGTGGGAAATAGACCGCCATAGTGACGCCACAGCGGTTTTTATATTTTATTAGTATTCGGTTCATTCTATGTATATTTTATTCTAAGTAACACTATTTTTTAAATCAATATCTCCCAAACCAGATAAAAAATTCGTGAACGTCAATCGAAAGATGAGGTTCCAACAATCATTTTCGTATTTGGGCTATCTAACTTTGATGATGTAAGGAGGTCGGGACAAGACTACATAAAAATGGTTCTCCTTCTATTTATCAGGATTTGAAAAAAATTGAAAACCTGGCAACAATTCCGCGAAATGTCGCGAAAATCGAGAATTTTTTGCTCCCAAAGGGGACGAAGAGAAAAAAAATTGGGAAATTTGAAAAAAAAATTGGGAAAGGTGGACGCGCACAATGGATGGCAGGTGGACTTTTCGTCTGATTGCGGAATTTGCCCACATCTTCACCATGTTGTGAGCTTTCATGATGAGTAGGGTTGCAAAAAAAGTTACTGGACGTTTGACCTCTCTAGGTCATCAAATGTTAATAGCGTTTCAGCCCAGTTTTCGTCCGATTTTGTTGTAACTTGGCACACTGACTAATGAAGTTGTACTGATAAACTTTGATTAGTGTGTCAAAATAATTTAAAAGGTCGTTTGACCTCTGGAGTTCATCGAATGTTACTAGGGTTCATGCCGACTTTTTGTCCGAGTTTGTTGTAACTTGACATAATAAATAATAAAGGTGTGCTGATCAACTTGGATTAGTTTGTTAACAACTTTCACGGGGCAGTTTCCCCTCTGGGGGCCATCGAATCGAAACGTTTGCTGAAACCCTAGCAATATTAATATTTGGACTGGAGTCAGCAAGGAGTTCATTCTCCGATTGTAAGTGCGTAGTCTGAGTAGTCTCAAAGCATAAGATTGTTCACAATTCCCATTAGTCGGGTAGGCATTTATACAGTAAGTGGAGAATCACAAACATTGGTGGGTAACTTATAAGATCTTTTCGGTACATATCGTGTCATTGATTTTGGATCATGCATAGTTACTAAAACTGTGTTAAGTACACGAATCAAAACATGGAAACGGTACCTATACACAGTAGAAAAGGTGTAGACTGTCTGTATTATAAATTATTACATGTATCCGACACCACAACTAGATAAACTTACAACGTTAAATAATTTAGTAGGTAACCAATCTGTGTAAAATAATCTGAAACAAATTCAATACATTCTTCAAGTTATTATGTTGTCGGTTTTTTTACACAAATATATTACACTTATTTCATACTCATTGGCATGTACTGTAAAGGTTTTGGTTTAAACTTTTATATTCTAGAACCATCTTAATCTCAATCATGAGAAGAATTAAGAAACATCGGGTGTAGTCCGAGCCACACCTCCTCCAACGGAGCAAGCTGTGATAGTTCTTGAATGTAAAATTTAAACCTAAACATTTACAACATTTATCTTACACCTTATTTAGATAAATACCTGTTTACAATAGAACGCATTGGATATTAGAGTAGATGCAGAATTTTTATCTGAGAAAAAATTCAAAAAACTGTTAACATGTAATTCTATGTGACAAAAATATGACAATTTTTTGAGGGATATAATGATTTATAGTGTATGATTCACAAATTTGTGAGAGCCTTAAGCCCCCTGAGCCTTCCCCTACATACGCCACTGTCTAGACAAAATCTTGAAAACTGCCTGAATTAAGACGCCTAAAAATGCCGCACTTAAAAACGGTTGAGACACTTGTCACTTTCTTATACTTCCCTGTCTCAATAGGTGCAAATCAAAGAAGATCAACAACCGAGGTTTTGATTCATTTGTGTGACGCAATGAAAACATGCAGACATCAAATCCTTCTTTTTGAAACAATAGAATCAGAAAATGTCGACCTGAGTGTATTTCCTTGCCCATTTCAATTAACGCGATCAAAGACGTATCAAATACAACCGCAATTTAGAAACGAATTCAAATGGAAATTTGGGTATATTCAGTTTGATCTTTCGTTGGACAAGTTCAAAAAAGTTCGAGCTCACACGATACAATTTCGTCACACAAAATGTTTGTCAATCTACTTTTTATTTCCGCCTGAGGTTCAAAAAGAATTTTTGCACACCATACCTCCATTTGAACGTGAATGGCATTTAGCCAATGTGGAATTGAAAAGCACTTGGTATCCAGGTAATCACGACCACAAACAAGTTATCGATCCTTACACTTTTGGAAATCGTGCCTACACACAACATTCATCACTTCATATTCTGACACGCTTGGAAATCTCAAAATGGGAAAACATCGCCCGAATTTTGTATATAAACCTAATGAGCAATTCCTTTATTTATGATTTAACTGCCGACACGAAAATAGAGGACATTTATGGAATATTTGTCTACCCTCACTCAAACATATGGACGATAGACGGAGTTGTAAATTCAGAGGTCAAATTCGTCCCGCTTTCAAAAGAAATGATTTACGACGTTGACAAAATCGATGCAAAGAGAATGAAGTATTACCAGGAAAATGCAAAAAAGGAATTGTGTTTCGCCATACAAGACATGACCGGGATTTCTGGGAATGAGTACAGACCTTTAGTCATTGACAGAAACGAAAACCTTCAGTCATTAGTTGGGAGAACCACAACTCAAATACTAGCATCAGTTTTGTTGTCCGTTTACAACAAAACTGAAGTGCATCTTTGTGAATATCGGTCGACCTTAAGAGCCTATCAGGTTCAAAACTTGCACCACGCAAACTTCTTCCCAGTAAAAATGCAAGGAATCAAATTTATTACTTGCGATGGTGTGCATGAATACCTGTCGTTCATGGCATACGTCCGACCTTTTCAACTTAATACGTGGATCACATTTCTTGTCTCTATTCCAATCAATATGGCTTTTTTATATTTTCTTTTAATGCATTTTAAAAGTAAGGACAAATTTATTTCCATGCTATTACCGTTTGCGATTTTATTGGAAATTGGAATCAATATTCCTACAAAGCTGGACAGGTTCTTTGGATTCAAGGCTTGGAAAGAATTATTTTTTTTCATGGCTATTGTTCTCACAAATGCATATCGCGGAATCGTGACAACAGACATGACTGCACCAAGACCAGTCAAAGTTCTAGAATCCTTCCAACAACTTTTTCAACATGGGTTTACGTTTCATTCTCCCATATACGGTCAAGATAATGTCGAGAAGTTGACTTTCTACAAACCTGAAAATGAAACATTTGTTTACGCTTCGTTGGTTGAAATTGTGACAAGAAAAATGCTCTTTTGTTTCACGATTTTTTCAACCTATTATAATGGCAATCAAAGAGTTCATACTGATGGCAAGCTGTGGAACTTAATCAATGTTCCTTTTGGCTACCCTTTCGTAACATACCAAGATTCCATCGCAAACTGCAACAAAACCGCTTTTGTAGATACGGAGGAACGGATTGATTTGTTTTACTCTAAACCTAAATGGAGTAAAACAGAGCTACAAGAGAAGCTTCAGCACATACGATTGTACAAAGGAAAAGAAACTCTCAATAGCAGCACAATGGGATACAATATTCAAATGTGGGCTTTTGAAGATATGATGACCTTGCGAATGAATTCTATCCTTCACTCTGGCCTTTTCCAAATTTGGGATGAATACGTCGACAAAGAATCGATCAAGCAATCTGGGGGTCTTATACATCAATACTTTCCAACTCTAATTGTCATTGGTTTGCACAATTCAAATGTTATTGCTGTATTTTACGTTTACCTTGCATGTGTCGCTATCTTAATTTTATATGGCATATTGGAATTTTGTGGTTTTGCTTTGGTAAAGGTTTATGAGCTGTGTATTCCCAAATTCCGATGTTTAGAAAAAATTTTAGAAACAAAACTTAGAAAAACTAAAGTTGAGAAAGTAAGTACTGTATTGGATGAGCTAGGGGATCCACTGGTACAAGAGGGTAGTATTATAAATAAAACATCTTAAAATTAGTTATCTTGTTAGAATTATATGGAAAGTTTATATTGACAAAGCAGCAATTACTTTTAAAATATCGATGCCAATTCAGCAGACGTACAGTTATGTTTCTTTAGGTCTAATATATGTATCATGGAACGTAAAAGTTATTCGTAACATTATTGTAAAATCTTGAAAGATTATTGATTTGCACGCTAAAATATCAATTTCAAAGTTAAACTAAAGACAAAAAAACAACTGATCGATTACTAACATATATTGTATAAATAAATAATGAGTGGAATAAAAAATTAGTAGATAGAAATCAATAAAAGAAAGTCGGAAATATGTCTCATAGAAATATGGTTAATTCTGAAGCACTACGAGGTTAGTGTTACAAAAGCCAAACTTGACGTTTTAAAAGGAACCAGCTTTTTTGGATGACAAATTTGACAGGAAATGTATAGTATATTTAGAGAGCTTTGTTATTGGTTCAAAATGGGAATGAAAATAGACTTGATTGAAGGAGATTCAAGTACATGACTATCTAAACAGATTCCAATGTACTTGTAGTTATGACAAATGATGAATGGCATCTAGGTTGTTTGTTGAATTTAGGAGTGGAATTGGTCAGAATTGAAAATAGCGGAGGAATAATGGATCAAAAGAATTCATGTGAGGATGGGATGTTTAAGAACAACTTGTTATGAATGCAATAACATAAATACCAACAATCTCGGGCAATCTTTTGTTGTAGGTGAACCAAATAGTATTACAATAATAAAGTCAAATTGTGACAACCCTTAATGTAAGTTTCTCCAAAGATTTACTATACGTCTGCATAACCATACATGTTACATGCCCCATGCTGATGTCCCCGTTCAATGCGTGGAATGATGATTGTCACATTGACCTTAAAATGACTATCTTATACCAAACTAAAATTTACCTAACTTACTAATGGTGCATTACTTGATTGAATGAATGATTCAAACTCCTTACACTGTGCAGTAAAGTAGATAAATGGAAAAAAATAAATCTTATGCTAATTTTCTAATTCAATACGCTTCACGTGTAAAAATAAATCATACTCATTTGCACACTTTCAATGCATAAGCAGCCATCTTTTCAGATATCCCATCAGAAAGTGATGGAAGACGTGCACAGATAATGTTGCACAATAATATAATATGTAAATGTATGCAAACGATGAAAATGGTGATGTTACGCAAGCGTAATTTTATGCTCCTATAATATTTTGCTAATGAGCTTGTGTAGAAACTTAAAATGGTTCTGTAAAGTGCTATAAAATCCACTCACTGAAAGCAGCCAAGAAATCCCTATTTGTGTATAAAATTAATTTTCATCCTTTCAAAGTCATTTCGTTCCAATTGAATTTCGTTAGAAACGCCACGAGGATCGCGTCGCAACATTAACCGTTGCAACATTAGCAGTCGCAACATTAGCAGTCGCAACATTAATAATTATTTCAGGTTCAACTTAGTCAGGTACTTCTGATCATATGTTACTTAATTTTAAGGGAAATAGACCTTTTTGAGTTTACACGCCTAAAAAAGATACGGAATAAAAATTTGAGCCGCCGTCGACACTAAACCTTGCAAGCGGATATGTATTGTACTTTGCGTAAATTTTTTAACAAGTGTTGGTATTTATGAAAATGTGATTGCCAACAATATACAATATTAGTAAAAAATGCAAATAATATTTTTGAAAAATTGCAACAATATTGTGAAATATTTGAAAAACTGCAATAATAATTCTAAATATTTGAAAAGTTGCAATATTTGAAAATATTTTGAAAGAAGATCGCATGATTTACATAGCAGATTTTGGCTCTGCTGATTTTTCTGAATTTTTTATATGTTGTAGAGCATGATTCAAGGAACTCGTATGAGTAGGGTCAGACATCCCTAGGTCATTTGGTTTGGCCTCTGGAGTCGGTTCAAGTTTCACGAAAACCCATGCATTTGTGTACGAGAAATGTAAGATCCACGGTTTGATCCCCAGGAAGGGGTCGTAAAAAAATTACAAAGGGAAATGTTTTTTATTTGTGCCTAAGGAGTAAAATGATAGGCTACACTTGTGGGGTCATAAGGTCATTGACCTCAATTGAAATATCCTGTCCAGTTGTACATCACCATTTTACTACTTAGGCAAAAGTAAAAAACATTTCCCTTTGCCATTTTCTCTTACGACCAATTCCTGGGGGTCAAACCCTGGATATTGCATTTCTCGTACTCAAATGCATGGGTTTTCGTGACTCTTTGACCGACTCCAGAGGCCAAACCAAATGACCTAGGGAATTCTCACCCGACTCATATGAGTTCCTTGAATCATGCTCTACAACTTATAAAAAATTCAGAAAAATCAGCAGAGCCAAAATCTGCTAGGTGCGATCTTCTTTAGTGCATTTTCAAATATTCGAAAAATGACAATATAAAATGGCAATATAAGATATGTACAGCAGTTTATTTTAAAATGGCCTGTGACCATTTTGAGGCAGACCTAACTAAGACTTTCTCCACCCCATGTATTTTCCCTATTGCATTGTAGACTGATGCGTGATCAGTCTACACTATATACAATAGGGAAAATAAATGATTAATAAATAAATGTATTATTTTAATATCTATACAAAACGAATAAAGAACGACGATTTGAGGCACTTAATCAATGGCTACCCTTTTGCTGCATACCAGAGCGAGGTTTTATAATGTGTTTGTCAGTCTACAGACTATACTTTATATAGAGGTTACATATTAGTAAAGAGAGATTATAACAAATCTGTTTCATGCGCACCTTCTAAAACCTCGCAGCCGTGCATAATCTGGAACAGAAGACCACATAGATTTGTTTCTTACCAAGATTCAGTCGTAAATTACAACAAATCGCCTTTTGTAGGTAAGGAGGCAACGGAGGATTGCATTGAAAAAATCTAAACGAAGTAAAATATGGCTACAAAAGCAACGTACATACATATAATTATTTACAAAAGTGGAAAAACTCTAAAAAATAAGCCCAATTGGGTATATTTTTCAATCGTGGGCTTTTAATGATATAAAGATCTTATGAAAAAATTCTGTCTAGCCTCTAAACAATTGGGATGAATACATCGACAAAGAATCTATTAGACAACCTAGGGGTCTTATTCATCAATACATTCCAAAACTCTTATTGTTCATGGAATAGGCAACGTAAATATTATGGTTGTTTTGTGTTTGTTTTTTAATATTATTTGCCGTTTTGGAGTTTTGTTTTTATAATGGTGGATTAAATATGTAACACAAATTCCAGATTCAAAATTTAGAAAAACTAAAGTCGAAACAATATATGTTTTGCATTAAAAGAGTTAGGGGATCCACTTACATAAAGTACAGTAAAGTCATCACTCGTTCAGATTCATGGCGCTGGTTAATAATCCTATTCTTTTAACTAGATAGTGAGGTGGACCTTTTGGTGGGCAATTTTTAAGCATTGTATATCTACACAATCATAAGATTGATTGAATTTTTCCAAAATTGTTTTAGCGTAAATATTAGCCAAAAAAATGGACTAAGTTGTTAAAGCAGTAGTAAAAAGTTTACTGAAAACGGAATTAACTCCAACAGATCCAAGAGATATTAGCTAGAGGTTCAAAATATAACCATTACAAAAAGTATAAAATCCTGAGAAAGAGGTTTATTATTTAATATTAAGTCTACTAAGATCCAATCAACATTTCAAAAATGTCAAATGCATACATTTGTCACGGATTTCAAAGCCAGTTAAAATTGTTTTTCAACCTGTCATGATCATGTTAGTCATAACCATATTTTACTGTATTTTATAAGTTAGGGATTGATGTTGTGTAAGAGAAGTATAGTATCATTGGCTACAATATATTCCCTTGATACCATTTGATTGCTGGAACTTACTTCCTCAAAGCTCATTCTCTGGTTGAAGCATAGATGGCCGAGAGTTCATAAGCTGAAGCCGTTTTGGGAGTCATTGCGGTCAAACATATACAAGCGGCTTAAACCATCTCTATCTTTATATAAACGAAAAACTTAAATTTATGAAAATAGTTTAATAAATGACACAATAAATAGCTATTCCCGCAAATCATTTACAGTCCTCTTTCAAATTTAACTCAATTTTTGCTGCAAAGTGCTAAAACTATAACTACCTTCTCTTAGGTAAATGTTGATTTCTATTCAAAGAAAATGTTGCGTATTGACTTAAAGACGCGTAATGAAAATGTTTGCTTCTTTAAGTTCTGAAAATGCTGTCGCTCTACTAAAAAAAATCCACTTTACTTAAGGAAAACGTCGCTTCTTTACTTAAGGAAAACGTCGCTTCTTTACTTAAGACTTACTTAAGATTTTGTTAAAATTCTGAACTGTTAAATATCAATTTGTAAATGATTTAGAACGACACGGC
>JAQFYB010005827.1:0-13328 GCA_034694085.1 Pogonognathellus longicornis | reverse complement strand
CACTTTCTCATGAAATTTGAACTTTTGATGCTAAACTCAACAAAACTTTTCAATATGTATTTTAACTCTGGTTTTTTATCAAAGGCTATTTGACGGTGTTCTATCAAGGGTCGTGCTACATTTGTAACAGTAATAAGTACCTATTTTGCATGATTTTCAACTTCAGTACAACAAAGGTGCAACAGTTGTAGCAAGTTAGGATTAAGGTGGAGCATAAAATTGATTACAATTAATTTGTTTCTATTAGCTTTGAGTGTTTTCGATTACTATCGATCACTTTTGATTACTTTCGAGCAAAAATAACCGTTAAACGCTAAAGTTTCAATATTATTCACTTCAGAAAGGTTCAGTTACGTGATACTACACATAATTGGCATCAGGGGCGTAGCCAGGATTTAGTTTCGGGAGAGGGGGGATAACTCAAAAGATGAGGTATATGTGTGCCCATTTTCGCGCACAGCCAGAAAGATTTGGACAAAAATTAACATAAAATACATGAAATTCGCACGATTGTTTGCCCTTTCGGGGCAAAACAAACCTATTTTTCCGGATTTCGAGGGGGGACCAATTTCCACCTGGACCTCTGGCTACGCCAGTAATTGGCATGTCTACATACATAGGTAAATGTATAGTTAAACTTGTCCCTTTATGCTCCACCTTAAACCTAACTTGCTACAACTGTTGCACCTTTGTTGTACTGAAGTTGAAAATCATGCAAAATAGGTACTTGTTACTGTTACAAATGTAGCACGACCCTTGATAGAACACCGTCAAATAGCCTTAGCTCAAAAAACCAGAGTTAAAATACATATTGAAAAGTTTTGTTGAGTTTAGCATCAAAAGTTCAAATTTCATGAGAAAGTGGAAAATAGCACAGGGGGGACCCTTCTTTACCTGATATTTTGCATGCTGATTCCCTTTATGAAAATTCGAATTTTAAATATGAAATTCGGATTTTTTTAAAAAAAGTATGAAAATCCGCGTATGGGCAGCTAATATTTTGCACATGTGTTTTGCATACCCTAAGCATCGTCTGTACCAATTTTCATGAAAATCGGAGGTACACATGTCTGTAGTGTCCCTTGTTAGCAGTTGAGACAGTCAAAAGTTAAAATCAGTAATATTATATCGTAATATCTACTATTAAATATACGAGGTATAACATGTGTTTCACATGTACATATAACATTATTATGTATATGGGAGCGCGCAAAAACCACTTTATCAAAAACTGACTGTTTTTGACCCCCCTCCGACTTGGGGTCATTGTGGAAACCCTCCCTCATGTGCCACGTTACATTCGAGCCCCACCTAATCCAGTAAGACACACATGATAAAAATTTGCATTTTTTTAAAATGAGTGATATTGAAGTGAAACGGACGATTAATTTTTGTAATTAAACTAGCATAAAAATTGATGTTCTACAATAACACAGTAAAATAAATCTGTTGAAATAGTACATGTACAAGATGGCTCACTAATTAAGGAAACTACCATTTTTCTTCAATACGAGGAAGGTGGTATGTAATTTGGGTGCATAAATTAATATATGATAATGATTTATAAGTTCATCTTTGCAGATTTAGTGAAATTATGTTTCAAAGTTGCGTAATTTCTGAGGTATGTTGATTTTAAAAACTGATTTTGTGATGATCATTTTAAATAAAGTATTGTTAGAAATGGTTTGATATTATGTTGAAACATAGATACCGTCAGCATAACCAGGATTTGGCTTCGGAAAAGTTTTGCGATTTTATGTACTTTTTTTGTAAGATAATGACTTTTTTCCAATTTTTGGGTGGAGAGGTGGGTACAATTTTCCCTGGCTTGCTCAAATTATAATTAATTGAAGAGTGTTTCATCACCATTACGGAAAAAGTACTTCTAGATCTGTGGTTTTTGAATAGTAACAAATTAAGTTAGTTAAATTCCCAAAGTAACTATATAATATTATTGAAGGTGAACAAATCCTTATTGTCAGTTTGTACAAATAGATTGTTGATTGCTATAATATCAAATTTTAATAATTTGAGCTTATAATACCTTTTTTCAAGATTCTTTGTAATATACAATGTTTAAGCCTAGGTGTTATTAATAGAAATTCGTTTCAGCCAGACGATTTTGGTAACGTGGTCAGCCTTTGACCCCCCCTCCCCCTAGTGGTCATTTGGCTGACCCCCGCTCCCTAAACTGGTAAAGTGCTTTTTGCACGATCCCTAAGTTTATATGAAATGTTAAAAATCTGCTCTAACGAACTACTCAGGGCCGTACCCAGAATTTGGTTTTGGAGAGGGCAAAATACATACTTATACAAACAAAAAATTGCGAGTAGCTAAAAAATACTGGGTTAATTAATGTCAAAATTAACTTGAAACGTATTAAATACGCGCTCAGTGGTGAATGTTGCGCAATTTTGGTCTTTTTAGTGATAAAATCATCCATTTCTTGGATTTTGAGGAGCCCCGTATACCCTATTGTTCGGTAACCTTTGGATCCAATAATATGCTCTGGAGGCCATGCGAATGAACAAAATATATAAACATATTTTCTTACATATTATGTAATATGTGTACCTACTAACTATGAAAACATGTAAATTAAAACTTTGTGTGTAAGTTTGTTTTAGCTTGAAACGTAAATAAACAAGACCTCTGGTCTATAAGCCTTTAATCTCAAGCATATATGCAATTACATACATATCCTCCCTCTGATTGTAGTGCATACATACATCAACTACATTGTTATAAATACATGTGAAACACATTTATACCTCGTATATTTAATAGTAGACATTACGATATAATATTACTGATTATAACTTTTGACTGTCTCAACTGCTACTTATGTGTGATGTAATACGTCGGTTTTTTCGATAAAACATTTCGTTTTAATGTCTTCACTGCGGCTCCTCGAAGAGAGCCGAGACCCAAAAATTTGATGGTGCAAGAGACCCGAGACCCGAAAGCGAAGAGACCCGAAGACCGCTAGGCTGAGGTAGAAGAGACCCGAAACCCGAATGCACGGGATCTGAGACCCGAAGTATTTGGGCCGAAGAGACCCGAAAGCCGTAGGGGTTTTACCCCCCATTAGATGGAAGAGACCCGAAAGCGAAGAGACCCGAGAACGCAAAGAGAATTGAATGCGACACAATAAAGCGAAGAGACCCGGAAGTGAGGAGAATGATTACGAGACCCGATAGCGAAGGGACCCGAAAGTGAGGAGAAATGATTGTGGGACCCGAAAGGGAAGGGACCCGAGACCCGAAAGCGAAGGGACCCGAAAGTGAGGAGACATGATTGTGGGACCCGAAGGCAAAGAGACCCGAAAGCGAAGGGACCCGAGACCTGAAAGCGAAGAGACCCGAGAGCCGAAAGCGAAGAGTCCCGAGAACCGAAAGCACGAACAGTTCGTACCTGCCCTGCATGTGTCCCGGTTTTTAACGGTTGCTTCTGGTAACTGTACTTTAAAAATTATAACAAAGCTTTAAAAATGGTACCACAATCATGTCTCTTCACTTTCGGGTCCCTTCGCTTTCGGGTCCCTTCGCTTTCGGGTCCCTTCGCTTTCGGGTCCCACAATCATGTCTCTTCACTTTCGGGTCCCTACTCTTTCGGGTCTCGGGTCCCTTTGCTTTCGGGTCTCGGGTCCCTTTGCTTTCGGGTCTCGGGTCCCTTTGCTTTCGGGTCTCGGGTCCCTTCGCTTTCGGGTCCCACAATCATGTCTCTTCATTTTCGGGTCTCTTCGCTTTCGGGTCCCACAATCATGTCTCTTCACTTTCGGGTCCCACAATCATGTCTCTTCACTTTCGGGTCCCACAATCATGTCTCTTCACTTTCGGGTCCCTTCGCTTTCGGGTCTATTCGCTTTAGGATCCCGCAATCATGTCGTATTCGGGTCTCTTCGCTTTCGGATCCCGTAATTACTACGCTTAGCCTTCGGTGGTTCGGGTCTCTTCGCGCTTGGATGTAGTGCCTCTTCGTTTTCGGTTTTCGGGCCTCTTCGCGATAGGATTTCGGGTCTCTTCGCTTTCGGGTGTCGTATTTCGGGTCTCTTCGCTGTCGGGTTAAAGATTTCGGGTTTCGGGTACCGTGTCTTCGAGTCTCTTCGCAATTTTTTGGTGGAGGGGGGGGGGACATTTTTGTGCTGTATCTTCGGGTCTCTTCGCTTTCGGGTTTCGGGTCTCTTTGTTCTCGGGTTTCCCTCCGATGGGTTTCGGGTCTCGGGTCCCTTCGACGCAAAACTTTCGGATCTCGGGTCCCTTCGATGAGCCCTTCACTGCATTGTGTAATTAGATGTAGAAGGTCATGTTTCTAAATTTTTTGAAGGCATTAATAATATTTTAATAGGCTCATTTAAATCATTAGGCTTTTGAAAGATTTTGCTAGATGAGATAAATATAATATAGGCTTCACCATCTATCTTAGAGGAAATTGAAATAATTTCAGAAGCCATAATAAATATTAGATAGGCAAAGTCCAGAAATAGAGGCAAAATAATATCATAGAACCAAAAACCAGATTTTCAAATAGCTAAAACAATAAAAAGATAGGCACGAAAAATACAAGCCAAATATTAACGTATTCAATTATGAATTTGACAATTCAAACAAATTGTGCTATTTTGCACTTTTACAGCAAAATAACCTCTTTTTTGATATTATGAGGACAATTTTTTAGGTTTTTAGTTTCACATGTAGCAGTGTGTTCAAAAAATCTGGGTGGGGCCCGGGCCCCGCGGCCCTACCCCTAAATACGCCCTTGGGTCTGCTATATGATTTACATCCAATAAACAGGAATTTAAAAATGTAATTCATGAAGGCGTTAAAATTGGCTGTCTTAAAACAAATTCTTCAAATTAGAATAAATTAATTCTGTCCAAGTAGTCAGCACTAGCAAAAATTTGCTATTTCTCAGAGCTAGTACCAGTTTGTTACGGTTCTGATTTCGAGGGAATTTTGCAATTATACAAATTTTATAACTTGACAAGCTAAGCAGGTTTTACTAATGTCAATATTAGTTAACATGGAAGAATTCTAGATAGAAGATTATGATGAAATCAATATTAGGTGAACAAATATAATATGCTACATTTCGCGATGTAGGGCATTTTCGTGACCTACATAATCTCGTTTTTTGAGATTTCGATGGCCGGCATGTCTCCTGGTTCCCTGTCGCTAGATACAGCCTTGGGTATACTATTTAAATAAAACTGCAAATAAAATGTATCCCATCCATTAGTTTAATAATTATATTACAATAAAAAGCCAGGAAAAAATAAAATCACGTAGTTTAAGATGCAGCGTACAATAAAACAAACAAAATTTAAAAATTTATTTACCTACTCAAATTGTTTTACCGTTTCAAGTAGGAATTTGGTGTAAGGTACATAAAATGCAGTAAACTAATGAACAGGGGTATATTTGATACAGTATATAGATATGCAGTAATATGTCATTTCAATAATTATCCTGCAATAAGAACAATCATCGTCGATTCCTTTTTTTCAAATTATCTTCAATTTTAACAATAATTTCTTTCCGTAGACAGTTGAAGATAATTACGTTTACAATTTAGCTATAAAATCTCAGCTTATTATTATTAATGATTATATGGTCGTCTTCGGGTACTATTCAACTAGAAATTGAAACTCAAACAGTATTTCGCTGGAAAGTATATAATTATATAGTAGGTAGTAAATATTTCGACATTGCCAATAAAAGCTAAAACTTATATGCAGTATAATAGAGGCGTATCCACTAACAGTGATGAGTGTTTAAGCATCCCCTCCCAAGATTTTCAAGGCTTACAATAAGATATTAAGGTGCAGTTAGACTTCACAATTTAAGATTATGATTATATGATTATGAATCAGATTCTAATAAAGCTGATTATCGATTCCTCGAAAAGCGTTTATCGATACGATACGTTGTCGATACGATACGTTGTCGATAAGATACGTTGTCGATACGATACGTTGTCGATACGATACGTTGTCGATACGATACTCTATCGATACGATGAGCTATCGATGCCATCGACGATGAAGTCAAATCGCATAGTGCCAGAAAATCTGCCAATTAGAGTCGGACTGACAATAGTGATGGTGTGTGTGTTACACAACTAGAGGTACTTATGCGCACACTCCAATTGGCAGATTTTCTGGCACTGTGCGACTTGACTTCATCGCCGATGGCATCGATAGCTCATCGTATCGATAGACTATCGTATCGACAACGTATCGGATCGATAAAAGCTTTTCGATGCATCGATAATCAGCTCTATAATTTTAATTAGTATTACGATTGGAGTATAAACACACAACATTAACATTGGAACCAGATTCTTCATCTAACCTTCTATCTGAATCAGAATCGCACCTATTTGTCTGAACAACTATATAAACGCGAATGAAAATCTTAAGATTCTGATTCAGATGTATGCCAACACTTAATCAACTAGTGAATATACTGCGAGATTTACAGAATTAGTATATAGGGGTATACAATCCAAAAGCATCAGCGTATGTGCCAATGTCCAGGGCAAAATTAAGATTACCAATTTTATATTGTCATCTACTTGGTCACCACCTGTGTGAAACTTTGTATTGCAATTGTCTTGCCCAAAGTCTTTTCTTCTTAATTTGTAATAAATTGAATTGTAAATAAATCAAAGATATTAGTAAAATATTATGCCACGCTATAATAATAATAATAATATGTGCGACTAACTTGTTTAGATTCTTTGAATGAATTTTTATCACGGCCCAACTCATGTGTTACCCATATATTTAATAATAGCAAATATGGACAATCGTTCTCAGTTTATAATCATGATTAGCGCAGCTAAATTAACTAATTTATAAACGGAAAGCAAATCAGCAATGAATTTTTTTTAAACATACTAGGAGCTCAAGTAATTTATTATATACATGAATGATCCAGGAGGATTCCGCTGATAGCATCAAATGTGTAACTATTTAATTGCATTTACTAACGCTCAGTCAGAAGCAACGTAACCTAGACAGCCATTTAACAGGTATGGACATAGCGTCATAACCATTCAATGCCTTCATCAAGTGGACCGATTTTTCGCAGCAAAAAAATTCAAGCTGTGTGAAATTTCATCCAATAATTTTATGCGATAAAATTATTTTCCAGGTTACAAAAAAAATAAAAAATGGATGAATTTTCATCCAAATTTTACAAAAAAAGCATCCTACTGGCTGAAGCTTTTTTCAAAAATGAGCCTATGTCCATACCTTATGGTCTATTTACGTTGGTCAGTATATTGTTAAATTCAAGGTAGTCTAGACAATAATATTATTATCTTCATTTCTCTCGTCGTCCTTACAGGTTTGGAATATAACAAATTACAAAACCATTAAAAACTCTTTGGTGAGCATTGGTGGAGAAATGTTTGTATCAATAATTCTGTTTGGATATTTGTTTTATTCCAAACATGTAAAGAAAAATGATTATGATATTATTGTCAAGGCTACCTTGGTAAAACCCATCAAATAAAGTACCACAAAATAAATTGCAGGGGAATATTTTAAGTGCATTATAGTGTTGCTAGAAATACTATTCCAAAAAGAGACACAAATCGATTGTGTTTTCCAGTGCAATTTGAAGGAAAGTGAGAATGGTGGTGTGTTTCACAAAGAAAAATGGAGTCATCTCCAACCTCAAAGGCCTGCAACTCATTGCAAACTTTCGGATATATTTATTAGGATTATTTTTCCATTTCCCAATCAAAATACTTGAGCGAGTGTGCATCTGGGCGGCTTCCGGGATTAACGTCGCTGCCACACTTACAGCTAGGATGGTAAACATCGGTAGTATTAAATAACTCCGAATGGGCAACACACCGGCTAGTTTGATGGTGCCGTATACATTGAAAACCAGGAGAATTTGCCCCAGGAAAATCAGAGAAGTAGCCAGAATCGTGCAGTGACGATTTACCTCTTGTGTAATCAACGCCAGGATTCGGTAGACTTGTCGCTCCCGCATGTCTCGAATATTCGTTTTCTCCACCAACATTAACCAGAAGTTGATCATTTGAATCAACACCACAGCTCCCATCAAGTAAAACGCGATTGCAGAAAGACTCGTCAAATAAACTGAAGAGCTCAGCACAATCAAATTCACCAGGAAAACCCAACTGTTTTCCATGGATCGTGGCAATCCGAGCAGTGCTACCAGCGGACGTCTGAAAGCACCTCCCCCAAATACCAGGAACAATACAATCAACGCTCCAATGGCTGCCAATCCAGCTAGCATCAAGCAAAGAGCAATCCCAGCGAGTTCGGCCCAAATACTCGGTTTGATTATTTTTCTCTCCTCTTTGTAAATATCTAAAATATAACAGTCATATTTTCTTTTCGTAAAAAGTATTTAATTTCAATTTTACGAACTCATTGCTTATTTTACGGATTCAAATTGAAATCAATAATATACAATTTAATAATTCGGTCAACCATTTCTTTTTAAAATTTAATGTTACCTAATTTAAATTTAATGAAATTATGTAAGGCAATTTTTTCTAAAATATTATTTAAGATTTTAAAATGATTTAGTATAGTTCTATTTAGTACCTTACTTACAAAAAATGTTTAACATAAGTAAAATATTTGTTACTTTCAAAAAGGGTGTCTGCTTGTACACTAAAGACGCAAATATGCGGCGCGTCTTCAACATCTCTTAGAATTGAAACACAGCATGCAATGGCAGCATCCAATGATCCGTGGAGCAAGAGCAGCATGATGAACTTACTGTTGATTTCCTCGGGCTCAAATAATATAAATTTGAGTATTGAATAAATATTGAACAGCAAATCTAGCACAAGAATCACGAATCCTCCAATAAATAAGCGCCAATGCCATTTTTTCTTTGTTACGCTGATTGAGAATGCAATTTCCCCGACTTTTAATGGGTAGAAATGAAATTCATATAAACTCCATCCGCTTCTACAACAAAGTATATCGTATAATTTGAATGCTAGTTGTATGGATTTGTACATAACCATTTTGGTAACGATTGTCTTGCAAGGGCAGACTGACTATATTTTTGAGTTGGTTTAAGAAGTCTTTAGACTAGTTAAGCGCGTAAGCTGAATAAGCAAACAAATAAAATATCAAATTGTCTACCGCCACAAAATACATATTGGATATTTGTTTTCCCAGTAACGTAACGAAGGACGAGTATATATAATATTTTCATTCTTGCCGGCACTCTAAGAGGTCGAGAAAAATCAAAAAATTATCTACGTCCAATTTTAGTGATGAAATATGAACAAAAGGACTTTTTTCAATCAAATTGCAAATTAGTATTTCTACAATTTTAAAAATAGATGTCTATTTGGTAGTGTCGTTGGGATTTATCCAATACCGAACATAGGCTTACGGATCGGTTCTTGCTAAATATAGATATTTTCAGTTACTTCGTTAGCAAAAGTTACACAATGAAGTTTCTTATTGATTTCGTACTAATTCCAAAAAATATCAAGTAGAAAACTTCTGAATTCTAGGAGGAGTTCTAATCAGTATACTAAGAATTCACACTACAGAAACAAGATATAATTTTAGTAGTGTCGATAATTTTGAGATCTGTATTAATTTTTTATTTTCCAACTTACAAATAAAAGCGTAATTCCGGGCCCTCGAAACCTTCCAAACTTCCCGGGACCGGGGAGATGCCTTCCCGCTTCCCGGGAAGAAAATTTTCCCTATTTTCCGGGACCGCCGGTCACGGGATGAAAAATCTTCCTGAAATAATCTAAATCTGAATAAAAATCTGAAATATTTCCTGGTTTAAATTTTTTTCCCCATTTCCCGGTTTAAAATTTTTTCCCGGTTTAAAAATACTTCCCAATTTTCCGGCAATCGAGCGTTATAAAATCTTTGAGCTAATAATCTTTTGATGATTAAAAGTAAAAAATATACTTTTAAAATACGTAGTTTTCACAAACTCGAATCCTGTATTTATTTTATATTTACCAGCAGCCAACAGACAATTATTGTACTGTTGACCACAATACAATACACTTCATTTCCTCCGTGTCATCGGCATCTAAAAATACTGCATCAACATCACCGTCGTTCCCCTGGTCTTGCCCTTACTACTTACAATGATTGTAAAATGTAATGCATTAAATTACAACGTTAAATGAATTTAATACAAATTAATATAATCTTGAATCCCATCACCTTTTTAATCAATGAATAAATACTGCATACAACAAAACAGCGGACCCAGAATCTGAACAAGGTGTCTAAAATTTCAAAGCTTATTTGCCCCACAATCGGAATAATGAGTTAAATTTTCCAGGGAAAATTTTTGCTTCCTTCCCGTCCCCGGGAAGGAAAGCCCTTCCTTCGGGAAGCGAAGCTTTTCCTTCCCTTCCCGGGACCGCGGTCCTGGGCAAGGAAGGTCTGCCCTTCCAGGGACCATTGGTCCCACGGTCCTACATATTTCGAGGGCCCGCGTAATTCATGTTGAAATTTGCTAACCTCTTTAAACTTTCCAATGGTAGTACAGCAAATTTAAAATACTAAACATGGTAACCAATATATTTGACAACACAAACTATTTCTTTTATACATGCAACCTCTTAAACACTGCAAGTGTTTTAAATGATATAAATTTGAATTTTTTTATTATGTTGCGTCAGTTCTGCTCATTGTGATTTTTTGAGTTTACATTTATTCCACATATGTTATATTGTTTTGTATAGTACTAGTAGTATTTAAATACAACAAATTTTAAATGATTAAATCATCAAAAGAAATTATTTTGTACAATTAGTGTAGACTAGCAAATTTCAATTTGTTACTTCTCAGGGCCGGGACAAGTTTGTTAAGCCTCTGATTTCGAGTTGAAATAAATATACCTTTCTAAAACCTTCATAACTTGACAAATTAAGTAGGTATTACTAATGTCAATAGTAAAAGCAGTGAATGATAGAAAATTACTTTGAAATTGAATTTAGATGAAGCAAAAATAATATCCCCTAACTACCTGGTATATATTTATTATAGATTTACATAAAAATGCAAATAAAATATATTCGTTCCACATCCGAATGAATCTATAATCACACCCTAAAAATCCAAGGACAAAGGAAATCGCAGTTCAGACTGTTGCAGATAAAACTTAAAAGTTTATTTACTTAAATCGGTTTGGTTTCAAGTAAATATTTAGTGGAAGGTAATTATATGAAATATGTTATAACTATTTAACATAGTTATATTTGATATACCTAGTAGCTAAGCAGTTTGCAGTAGCAATAAATATGTGCTTCAATATAAAGTAAGAACAAACACCGATTTCTTTTCAAAATATCTTCAATTTGACCAATATATTTCTATTCCATAGCTGAAATTATTGCGTTTGCAATAATGGCTTCAATCCAAGGCCGTATCCAGAAATCGATTTTGGGTGGGGCAAACTCCAAACATGAAGAACATAATATATGTATCAATAATCGCGCATAGCGCGAAAAATTTCATGATTTTGTTGGTATTTAAGGGGGCAATATTGCCCCATTGTCCATACCCTGAAACGGCTATGCTTTCAATCAATATATAAAATCATAGCTCTTGCATTTATTCAATGGTTTCATTCGGGTTGTATTAAATTGGAAATTGAAAGTCAAACAGAGGAATTCTTTAGAAAATATTTCAACATTTGAATCATACTTGCATCGGTTAAGATCGCCCACTCTTAATACTAGGTCAGAAACTTTACCGTACGTTAAGGGTGGGGGTACACTTAGCAAAAGCCTGTTTTTGGGTAAACGGTACAATAAAGGGTATTGAGGATGGTTGGACATGAAAGATTACTTTCTGGCTTGGAAGAGAAAAATTCGATTTTCTACTCCTATGTCCCTGAAAACATTTTTTGAAAAAAACATTTGAGTAGGAGAATACAATGAGGGAGCTGAAGAAATGCTTTTATTCGTGTTTAATCTTCGAAAAGTAGAAAAAGCGGTTGCATGCTCACTAGATAATTGCTGGATCTTTTAAATGAGCTTTTGTACGACTTTCCACGTTGTGTCAAAGTTTTAAAAACAGGCTTTTAGAAATATCTTTTTTTTGCCTATCTAAATACATGAGAGCCATAGAGCGCATAGAGTAAAATTGAGACTTGAGACAAATTGTGGGTTGTTCGTAAACAGAACAGTCAAGTAGCCGAATAATAATAATATCCCACAAATGCAAATTCAAATTGTGTACAACCACCACGTTTGTTAATGGCACTTTGCTAGTCGCAATATTTAGTTCACCATATTCCTAACTTAGTATTTTCTTATTACCGACAGCCAGTAAAACTAATTTGTAATTTCCCGCAGCAGAAACAGAAAACGCAGCACGCAAAGAGCTAAAGAGCAAAGCACAAATTAGCTATCCACACTCCCAATTCTCACCAACTCACCCACTGTTTACTGCTTTTGCTTGGAAATGAGCTCATGTCGATTCAATAAATATAATTGCTGTATTACCTGACTACGCTTTTGCTTGTTTACTTATTTGAGTACAGCCACAGTATAATAATTAAAAGTTAGTCAATACATTAGTAGGTAGTAGAGCGTCTAGCCCAACCCGAAACCCTAGGGTTGACCCAACCCTATGGGGTTAAGGTTGGGTTCGGGTCATGCAATTATCAAGGTCAAAGGGTTGGGGTCAGGTTGGGCCGAGGTAGAAAATTGTCGGGTTGGGTTGGGTTAAGCAAAATTTTGTTCGGGCTGGAAAAATGTTTCAGAAGTTCGAATTTACACGGTATTCTGTACATTGTACTTCAAATCAGCAATTAAAGCCAATTTTTGGGATCACTTGCATGGCATATAAAGTACAAAAATGGTGTTTAAAATTGTATTACAGATATATGCATTCAATGTAAAGAGATCTTTAATTATGACAAAAAGTGACTCGTATTAGCATGTTAAAAAAAAGAATACTAAATAGCGCTGAGCGAAAACATTTCCTGTAAATCGGGTTCGGGTTGGGTTTCTGAAAATTGGGTCAGGGTTGGGTGGGGTTGGATAAAGTATTAAATCGAAGGGTTAGGGCTGGGTTGGGTTGGCATACTCGAGGAGCCAGATAGGGTTGGGCTGGAAAAAGGCGACCCTCTAGACGCTCTAGTAGGTAGTAGAGACGTCGAAATTCTCTGTATTTTGGAACCAAACCGAAACCGAAACCAAAAAATTTAAAACCGAACCGAAAACGAAATCATATACAAATTTGAAACCAAAACCAAACCGAAACCGAAATCTTAAAAAAATTTGAAACCGAAACCGAAATCTTAAAAAAATTTGAAACCGAAACCGAAATC
>JAQFYB010005826.1:0-13328 GCA_034694085.1 Pogonognathellus longicornis | reverse complement strand
AGCTCATCGAACCGATAACTCATCGAACCGATAGCTCATCGAACCGATAAATGCTTATCGGTACATCGATACTCAGCTTTAGTGCTGTGCTGTATGAACGTGGAATACGGGAGAAGAGAGAGAGACATCAGAATCTAATCAATCTTCCCTGTGTGCAACATAATATTTCTCCATTCATTTCTTAACATAGATACATGTAAGATTGGTAGGTATTAGCATTGTATCTTTCTATATCTTGAGAGATACGTATAAAAATGTATGTACATATATTAGTAGCTACTATATACAGGCATTTAAACACGTTAGAAAGAAAGACACATGTTATAGAGCCTCCAACAGTATTTTGCGTCTTAAGGACTCTTTTATAATAAATAAACGAAGATATGTTGAGAACACATGTACATATCTCGGAGAATGATAAATCCTTCTTTCTCTCTCTCTCTCACACACACTGCTGCCTTCTTGACTCTCACACACACGTCGGTGTCTACATTTTTGCCAGGCTCAATGCATCGGAACGGTGAGAAACGTTCCGGCTCACCATTCACTTCACTCTACAAAGACCTTAGACTTTCTATTTTCTGCTCAGAAAGCTTAGAGCTACTAAACGGCATATTACAAGTAAAGACGCATATTATTAAAGTGTTAAGCTACCACTATGCACTATCTCCCTGATTTATACACAGATACACACTACCTATGTGCCTACACCATATGTTATATAGGTGGCAATACCTAACACACGTATACTTTTGTTAGATTGCATTATTGGCCGAGTATTTAGTGTGTGTATGGTACATTAGTACATTTCTGTATTGATTGATTGAACTAACAACACGTATAAGCCTCGCAGACGAGAATGACTAGTGTGTGCTAATATTAGAGGAGGGTGCAAGAGTTTGTGTGAGTAGTGTGAGTTATAAAAGAAAGAAAAAGTTCATACTATGATGTTGTAAGGTAATAAGTACGAAATGGAAATCATATCTCAGTTTAACTGTAAGTGTAAACTATATGTATTAGTATAGCTCTACTAGTGTGGAATTGTATTGGAATGGCAGCTCAAGCTCAAAAACGCACACACGTGTTTCCCAGAAAGTTTTTTTCCGTTTAGCACGCGCAAGGATCCGTGCAAAATAAAATATTCGCTGTTTTTTCACAAGATTGAATGTTATTTGTATTTCTTGTGATAAGATTATTATAGGAGTGTGTTTTCATCAGAGTAGGATATAAGAGTATCCGTTTATTTAATGCGTGGGAGTATTTGTGCATGTATATGTGAAGGTATGAGGTTTATATGATATGGACACGTGAAACGTGTAGTTATAGATAGAGGTAAATAGTTTCTTGTGTGACTGGGACATGATTGATTTATTAGTATCATGTCTTGCTGGGATAAGTAGTCTTTTGATTATGGAATGGCGAACGACGAAGAGCTTTTAAATAAAATTGTGGAGCAAAGTGAGCAAATGTAAATCACGACATCACATACAAACATACACACAAACACGTACAAAAGCATAAAACATGAACACACGTCACATACTTGTTTGTAGTAGAGAAGCATAATCTTCTTTTTTAGCAGAAATAAACCAAGAAGAAAAAGAAGGGCAAGTGGTGTGGATTGAATGTATACATTTAAGTATCTGCATGTGTAGTGCTAATGTATGGTTTTAGACGTATTATGTGTATGTGTTGGTATGTATGTGAATGAAAGACTTGTCTTGTCCTCTAAGTCAATTTCTCATGATTTATAGTCGTTTTTTACCCTCAGACATTTTGTTCATGTGTCACTCTTTCACGGATCATTCCGTTCCATTTGCATATTCATTTCAATCTCACCAGACCGTCACAGAACACCCAAAGTGTTTTCTCTAACAGAGAGCTTATTAATTTCAAAGAGGAGTATCACATGAGAATGAATGTTGCTACCTCTTATTCGTCTCGTGGTCGTCATATTTTCTTAGTAGTCACTTCTTTACGATTTAAGACGATAGCACACACTGTTTTAAGTAAGTACAGATACAATCGTCTTACAAGGTAAGTACATAATACAGTATAAAATATGAATCTTTAGAACCGCAATAATCTGTATTTTATAAATTTATAAATTAAATACTATCATTGCATAAATAGTAAGAGGCGTGTGTTTATTTTATTTTTCATTTTTGCTGCTGTTACTAAGAGTAAATATTTATTTGTACATGTATTGGTATTATGAATTTATGAATTAAAAGAAATTGCAGCTGCATTATACTTTTTATTCGCTTTTCAGTACATAAGTACCATACTTCATTTCATACAACACTGTGGATACTTATGCGTAGAATTAAAATGTTTATGACAATAAATGCACGTGATAAATATAAAAAGTAGAACAATATTGCTCTTCTTAATGTTTAGGTATGTAGTATCATTAGGAAGTGAAAATATTAAAAGGGTTGATTATACCAACAAACGATTACAAATGTCTAATTCACATGTAATTGTAAATTTGTGGTGTGTATGGAGTCTGTAGCTGAAAGAGGGAAAATGTGCTACTTATTCAGCATGTTTTTAGATATATCGATTCTTTATAGCTAAGTAGACTGTAAGACAGTTATAGATCTAAGGACGTGTTGAGTGTTGAAGTGTCTAAAAGAATCACGTTAGTAGAAGTCCCGAAGTAAATAAACGTTTGGATTGGTTCGAACAACACGAGAGAAGATTAAATACGTGAGATTTCCTTCCCGTTTCCGTGCATTTGTGGAATTTCTGTGATGTAATGTGATGTAAAGAGAAGCGCAAAACCCAAAGAAATACTTCACTGTAATTTTCTACAGTACCTATATAGTAGGCAAGCTAAACCTTGTTGTCTTACTATACACAACAGCACAAATATAACACAAAACATACAATGTAAGGTATGTATAGCTTGTTAATACATATAAGCTCTCTGTGTGTCTTGTCAACAGCCTGTCGCCAGAGAACAGTTAATAAAATATCATTTTAACCCGTGTCAAGGAGGAAAATAGTAAAAAGTGTTTTGTTGGGAAAAGAACCGAAAACTGTTATAGTGGAGTCAGGTAGGGTAAAAGTAACTACATACCTATATAAGAAAGTAGTCTGTCTTTTGATCTAGTATTTATTATCATTGCTCCTATACACTACACACACAATAAATAGGTGCCCCACTAACAAAAGAAGGGTAAATACATATACATGTTCCTATACATAAAGCATCATGCATTAAGAATCCATAGGGACACCCGTTATAGTTAACGGGACAGGCTATGTATATACACCGCGTTATTATGTATTTTTATTGTCATGTAGGTACAAACTGTCAGTTGATGTATGTGAATGTGTTTGTGCACTAAAAGCATTAGCATAAAAACTGACGAGACTCTGCGAGACGATAAGTCATGTATATTTCATAAGGTGTTGCATTCTGTTGCATTCTTTCATGCAATAACTCTAATGGTCTTTATTATTGCACTAAAGAGTCTGAAACAAAACCATGTAGACACATACTGTCCCGTTGTAGATATACTATCATATATACTTTAGTTAAATCACAAGGTAAACACATTCAAGCTATATACCTTCACAAGTGTATTCTCCTGGTTTTCAATAAGTGTTTGCATGTGTTGACTTTGTAAAACCTTTGACGACAACAACGATGGCGACAAACAAGAGACAAACAGAAATAACACACAGGCTAATAGAATTGAGGTTTAAGTTTATATTGCATGAACTGTAGTTTATACATGTGTATTATTTTGTTATTCTGTAGACGTAGACACGTATAAGTAGTTGTACATATTATTTACATGTGTAAAGGTAACGATACAACATTGTAAGGTGAGCAGGTGAATTGAGAGAAATAGTTAGACTGTGTGTACACACTGTAGAAACTATACAGAGACATTCACATTTGCTTTCTCCGTCGTTTGCTGTGTATAGAGAATATTAGGTATGACTATAAATAAAGCCGCAAAGGTAGATATTTACTTTGGGATCCTCACGACGACCATAGACGATGACAGGGCAGCCAGACACAAACACACGGGTCGAGTTGCCTACTTAGCGAATTGTTTATTTACTGCAGCTTTACATGAACTACTTACTTACTTGTTCAAAATGCTTCTAGTGTATACGTATATACATTGGGACACGCTTAAGGTAGGAGTGCATGTTTTTATACCGAAAAACCTGGAAGGTATGAACGCTGGAGAAGTTGAAGTAGCTTTACGTACATTCTCAAGAAGACATTTACTAGAAAGGAAATTTTCTACCTGTAAAGTTTCCTGTTAAAGTACACTAATGGGCATAACATACATTTACTGACAATTTATATACCAGAAATAGGTTCATTCTTCTTTACTACACACGAGGACTCACGAGGGATCTCCTGCGTTTAATACGAAAACTTTTACTATTCGAAAACCTAAGTGGCTTCATTTATTAAGAAAAACTTTGAGTTGAGGTAAAATACTTGAATTTTCTCGTTCAACGCTACACAAGTGTATTTTGGCAATTTCCCGAGCATTTATTTCCTTTCTTTTTCTAGTATTATGGTGCTACTGTATTTACTACGAGGAGGATCTGAATCATGATACCATTATGTTACAGTACAACACTATTGTACACGTGTAGGTGGTTTATAAGGATAAAAAGTATTCTATTAATTATACAAAGTGTTGCGGTCGTTTCTTTTCTTGCATACTAGGTATACACAGTACATACAGTATTGAAGTATTTATTTATAAGGAGTAAACAGTTTTATTCTCAAATGATGGAAAAAACAGCACATAAAAAATAATATGTGATACAGAAACTGAGAGTGTTGTGGCAATAAATAAAATGTAAATGAAATAAAGGCGGACTGAAGAGAATAGAACTGAGATTCGGAGGAGTCACGAAGGAAAAAGTAAATTCGCTATGAATAGAGTCAAGATTCGGAATGCAATTGAATTTCTTTGAGAGATCGTGAGAAACTGAGACAGACACAGGAATCAGATTGCTTATCCGTGATGTCTACAGTGTACAGCACAATATCTTCCTTATAAGGATTTTATCAAAGTCAATTAGGTCTATAATATTTCACTCTCACTACTTTGTGATTTGATAAAACAGACTTCTGCTATAGTTATAATTTCATATTTGTATACGTGCGTGCATGGGCATTTTAATAACATCTTCTAAGAATTCATCTCTCATCGGACTCATTCACTGTTTACAAAGATACTTTAACTCTTCACATCATATTACATACACACACAATAGCTCAAGGTGATTTCAACTCAATTGTACTCCACAGTTTCATATTACATATATTTTTCTTGTATGTACATAGACATTCATGTCATTGCACACGTAAAATATACAAAACAACTCAGATAGTCGATATCATTTCATCATCGTGTCTCCATTACGTAACTTTTTACACATATAGAACCACGGTACTACACAGTTGCTTTTATAATATGATTTTGACAAAACTTGGTTATAAATAAAACCATATGTAAAGTACCTACCTACTGGGTACTGTAGGTACTTATACTTTGCATTGTACAATAAAAATCGTGCCGGTTAACGATATTGCATGTATTCCAGAGGTACCAGAGGGAGAGGACCATTATTATTATCATTATTCATATTCAATTGAAATGTCTGTATAAATAAACGAGCCTGGGTGTAAAAAATTGGAAAATATAGGAGTGACTGCTTGCGGACAATTAAAAGATCTTAGTTGCATGTATTATAAAATACAATAGATTGTAAATGTAGGTTGAATAATTCAGCAGATGCAGCTGTAGAAAAACCTTAAGAAATTGTATCGATTTATTTACAGAGAAGCTTATAACGACATATTATGTAGGAATCTTTAATATCCCTGGGTCATTTTTACCGAAATTAAAATGTTTGGAAATTGTTGAAGAGCAAATGTACACAAAACAAATACTGAGTGTGCATTGTCTACAAAGTTGCGCGAAAGTATTGGGGCGAAACAAAGTTATTGTTTAGCCGAGTAATAGCTGACTGACAAAGCGAATGAATGAAAGTTGGAGATTTGGTGTTTTGTTGAATGATTCGGTTTATTGAGGCTAGAACTCAAGTCAAGTCGTCTCTTGGTTCTAAGACGGGACTTTGGACTTTTCTTATTCTTTCTTGTGTTTTTTGTTTGGTGAAAGCCAGAAGCGCCGAGATCTTTTCTCATATACTACACAGTGATATAATACATTGCATACTAATACTCTAAGGACCTTTATATAACATAATACAGCATTTATCCTATAACCCATATAAGTGTCGTGCGTTGGATAATACTCAGAACTTAAGAAAGGATGACACAGAAAGAAAAGAAAGACTGAGAGAAGCCCAGCAATTCTATCACAAGAGGTCGAACCAAGTGTAAAAGGTGAACCAACCTACCTAATATTATTTCAGTAGGTACGGCTACTTCATATCTGTGTATACACTTTACTAACACTGCTCCATAGTAAAAAGATTCACACAGAGTCAGTCAGAAATCGAACAGAGATAATACGGAATGATCCGAGGAAGAAAAAGATGAAAAGAGTATATAGAAGATGAGATGCAGAAAAAAGTCGGTAAAATCGATCGTTGGACGGATTGTGTGTGTATGAAACTGCACTACGCAGTGTACCTACCCTATACCTATCTATATACTTGTAGAAAATTCTTTCATTCAATTCAAGTCCACATTGCAAGTTACTTACTTACATTATGACACTACCATTACATTACATTGCGTAACATTGACTTACACGCACCCGGATCATATAAAATAATATCAACCTTACTATATGAACCATCTTTCCTTCCTTATACACTCATAGCACAATACTAGTCGTCATAAACAGTCAATGTCAACGTTATGCCTTGGACTTGGACTTTATGTCTAAAAGTGAATAACACAGTAATATGGTTCTAAAAATTGTCTATGTAATATACTTAGGTACACATCACAATCCATCCAGTTTCATCTTTCTAATGCAGTGTGTAATATATAAATGGATGTGAACCACTCATAAGGAATAAAGATGATAGTCTGTATAGTACAAGACGGAGAAAAGTCTTTGTGAGAGGAATACTACATACCTACTACTGACTATTTCAGACAACCAGGGTTTATTTTCCATTCCACATCCAAAGAGACATTTTACTTGCTGTACAAGAGATAATCGACTATCAAGAGATCGCAGGACCCAGAGGAGTCACATATTATTCACAGTATAAAGATGAAGTGTATATATGAGGATGGAGTTTTATAAAAGAGTTTCCTTAAGGCTTTCCTTATAGTGTTGTTTCCTCCGTGTTTGGGTTACAGTTGGAGTTCTCACGACTGATTGCCGACTGGACATCATCATCTTCATAATCCAATATGACATGCACAAAAACCCTTCCAAGTCACGACACAACTCATTTTTCACAACTTCACTTGCTGCTCCTGCCCTTCAATACTCCTCGATGCCCTATTCTCTCGCTTCATCAATTATCATCATGTCTTCTTAGAAACATACTAACACATAAAATATACTATGCAATACGACGTGCTGTACAATGCTAACATTACCACAGCATTTTTAATGTAATTCACCCTCCATCCATTCCGTCACCACAAATTACCATAACTTTTGGTTTAACAGGGAAAACATTTAATAGTGTAGTTAAGATATTCAGAAAAGACTAAGCAATCCTTAAGTGATATTAATGTTAGCAATCTCCAATGAAATTGACAATTGCGATTAAAAATGTGTTGCAAAATATTATTCTAACACAGTAAAAATTCGTAAAACAAAAATGAATTAAAAACAATACATTTACTATATAAAGACAGCCCAATAAAAATAGAATTCAAGTTTTGAATTGAATTGAACGAAAAAATCTGTTTTTTTTTCATTTCTATGTACTCAAAATTTAATTGCAGCTTGTTGGTTATAAACAAACCTATCACAACTATCCTAAATATGTGACAAAGAATATGAAAGCAATTTCTTGGCGTTGTTTCCAACACACTGAATATAAAAATTGATTGATATACTTATGGGTGACATATCACTTTCTATCGCATTTGATTTCGTGTTCAATAAGGCAGGCCTTGTTCCGTTTTGGTTCAATCATCTCATGATACTTTTCTCTGTCTCTCACTCTCTCCTTCACTCTGACTTGGTTGCCTTTACTCAAACGAACAAACATCATACACACATAGAGTAACAGTAACACACATCACACAGAAAGAGCTTAGTGAGTGACACAAGGCAGGACAGACACACAAGCATTACTCTTCCAACTTATTATGAACCTTGACATTAATGTTCCTCGTCTCAACTATATACAAGTACCCTAGACACACAAAAAACACCATTCCACTTATATATCTTTATACACTGCAATAGTAGCACATATCTACATGTAAATATTCGTAGTTTTATTCTTATAGCAAAACATATCTGATAAATAATCAAATAGCACATAAGTACATGGGGAAGTGAATGGGCTAGTAGATTACATAGTGAAATTATGTGAACCGCTATTTTCTACACGATCTGGCATTATAAACAGAGAAACTCGTACAATTGATCCATTACTCTATTTCTACAGCAAAAAGCCTTATACATGTCCAGAAGACTCTATGTGTGTGTACACATGGATATAATAAGTCTCTGTATAAATGTAATATTGAAAAACTGTCATGATATTATACCTACACGTATAAATATGATGTTGATATTCTGGCGGGTGTGTGTGTTTGTACATTATGACATGGGATGTAAAAGGAAGGATTGAAATTGGAATGCCAAGCAAGACATTCAATTCTGCTGGGCTGCTGGATTGGATGGAATATCAAAAGTCTTTTACGAAAAAGTCATGTAAAGTTGTTGGTTTCCTTTTTGCTTTCATCTTTCCAGTATTTATACTTTATCCAGTATAGACACATCTATAGACTGTGTGTGTCTAGATATTATAGAGACATGTATGTGATTGTGATGCGATGTGAAGGATCATTGCTTTATTGGGCTACGGTCGTCGAGTCGTCTTTTTACTACAAACCGTCCCTCTACACAGTAATATCTCTCTCATCTTTACAAAGTAATAGCAATATTACATACTAATACTAAAAATAGTCTGCTGCCTATACACACTACTATACGTTTTATACACTAGTCAATTCGTATGTGATATTGTACTAGCACTGTATAGAGTAAAATAAAGTTAAGTAGTAAAGTAAATGCGAGCTGGGCGATCGACTCAAGTATAATAGTATGTGAATGGAAATATGGGATGATGGGATATATAATGGAGGAACGTAGTAGTGGAAGTACTTGTAAGTATTAAGAGCACAATGTAAAGTAAATGATACGTGTACAGAGAATATTATAATAATATATCTGATCTCATGTACAGACTTTGTATGTAATGTAACATGTCTTGGAGAACTGTGTGTATGTCTAGTGGGTTCTAAGTATAAGAAGACATTTGCCATTCCATGTGAGTGAGTCGATGATGATGGAAGAATAGAAAGAATTTATTTTATAAGAATGCAACGCAATGAGAAAAATGACGAGCCATCAAAAATTCTTCAAATCATTTGCCAATACGGGCCCGCAACCAACAAACCAAACCAAACCACCATCATCATACAATAATAGAATGCTCTGGCTCGCTCCTTGTGAAAAAACATGAAGAAAACGTCTGAAAATATTTCATACATACACCAGGCCACAAAAATAAGTTAAGACTCCCAATACAAACGATGATGGCTATAACACGCTGCCAAAACAAAACATCCCAAGACATTCCTATCAACATTGTAATAAGAATAAGAATCTATATTATACCTCCACCATACTATCTGTACTTGTTTGCTACATGAAAAATATGAATGAGAGTCTCGTCGAGTCAACTAACTCGTCAATCATCATCCGACGCGGACTCAATGATCGTCTTCCTTTCCATATTCAATACCTTCTGTATACACGGACTAATACTAATGCTCAAAGATATGAACACACATACATATTTATAAGTATACAGAACATCATTCATAAACCATAGCAGCCCACACACTTATATTATGGTGATATTTGTATACTGTTACTAAGCAAGTTTAAGTATTTTTGTGTGTTACTGTGTTCTATACATGGATATATCTGTGAAAAATAGATCTAGACTAAAGATAAAGCTAAAGAAGTTCATTCTTACATGGAAACTACGACTTTGCTATCTATCTCTGGTAATAAGTCGAAAAGCATGGACAATATCTGCTTGGTTGGCCTACTTGTTTGTAACTACTACCTTGTCTTCGTATAATAATATTATTATAAGCACCCAACTACAATATTAACATTATACAGCTCATGTACTCCTACATGAGAAAATACTCATATTGTATGTAGCTGATAGAAAGAGTTACATAAAGCTATAGCGTGTAACGTAACGTAGTAACATAACGTGAGGAACGTTAGCGAGATTTTTGTGTGTGCAACTACTAATGCTCACTCGCTGGGTAATGATCCTTTACTTTTACTTTTCTCGACTTTACTTTTCTTGACTCAAGTTTTCTTTCCGTACTTTTTACTAATACTTCCCATTCCTCAACAAAGAAAAGAAGAAAACTTGTGTACGTATGTATATATGTATGTATGTAACTAGTATGTATGTGTATGTGAGTGAGTACCCGAGAAATGAGTTTGGAAACCCGAGAAAACGAGCTAGACTAGAAATAGACGCACAAACTATCGACTTTCGTCTCATTCACTTCACAAAATATCGAAATGTACTTTTCCTCCTACAACTACAAACATATACCTAGTAGTAACTCTGTGCAAAACCTTCGTCTACATCTTCTCAAACGTAAAAACCTAATATCGATGTATAAATGATGTAACTGCTCCGCAAGGTTTGTTCCTAATAGACAAGGTGAGTCTTTGCAAGCCCAGTTTCTTTTAACTGTAGTAATTTTCAAACGCCAGGAATTTGCTACTAATAATAAGTACTAGTATTGGAACTAGAGTTTTTGTATGCCATGTATGCATATACCTACCACAATTCTTCCCATTCTTATTATGATTATTGTTCCCGTAAAGAAAACGAAGGAAATTTCACACCGTATATATACATGCACCTATATACCATGTATCCTACATATAATCTACAAAAATGCTTGTTAAAGTAAAGCAAAACTGCAAAATGACTTTAGTAGCTCTTCTTGGAAGTCTACACTGTGTGGAATGACTCGCTCATTTTCAATTTCAATCCTACAAAGAATAAGTGAAGGTGCATACATAGGAAAGACACACAGGCCATGTAAGAGGCACACGAGAAATAGAAAGAGAGAATGATTTAGCTCCGCTCTCTTTCCCTTTGTCTCCCCATCACTTATGACTTTTATGTTTTTAATAATAATATTAGACTCGTGTTACATTATTACAAGTGGAAAGAAGCGCGAGTGAAGAAAATGTGTGTATACATACATAGATCTATTATACATCTACATACCTACATGTAATATGCTGCAACTACGTATTTTGCGGTTTGCCCAAAAAGAGATGGCAATTTGGTTTAGTTAAGTTTAGTAGTGTTTGTAATAGCTCGTGTGTAAAGCTATTTCATAATATAAAAGCTCAGCATTGCATACATGCATTACTGTAAGTAGTAGCTAGTCTACTTTACATAGTAGCACTAGCACCTAAAGAAGCGTCAGCCGTTTTCCTTCTCCCTTTATACAAATACTATCAGGATTTTAGTAATATTACATGTCCTTCGTTGCAATTTAAGAACCGAGTCATTTCCTATACTATACATTGTGAAATACGTGTGGAAAGGTCTCAATAATATTTCTAAGAGCCAAGTAGCAATGTAGCATTTTGTAAGTTGAAGTCTAAGTCTAAAGTAAAGTAGCATGTGCATCTCTGCAGCAGGAACATCCTCCTCTTTTGTATATACCTACCCGAATTGGTGTGTGTGAGAGAGAGAGGATTCTTAGAAGGAGATACTCTGTGCCAGGAAGAAGAAGGCTACGGTATACTTGCACTAGTTACACTTTTACACTTGATGAGATGAGAGAGTGCAGAGCTGCGCTGCTTAGCGCACTCCAGAAATCAATTTATAAGATTTATGAAGCATTTTGTATGCAAAGTACAATTTGAATAATATGCTTTTCTCACAACGTGGTGGTATGGTGGTGGTTTGTGTAGAAGAGGAGGCTACTCTTTTCCTTTGTGTCTGTATGTGCATGGTATTATGAGGAAGAGTGTTCTTCTTAGCAGAAGTACTGCGGCTGCTGCTGCTGAGAAATAAAAATGCTTTGTGAATTGAATGCGAAGGCTAGGAATTAGTTGTGTGAATGATTCATTGGATCTTCGGGCAGACCCGAAGATAAATTATGGCTGTCTATATCTGTATGCACAATTTAGCCTTTGTAGTAGTATTTACACGAACCAAACCAGCAGAAACCCAACACAAACTTCCTGGTAAAGGTCACGATAACTTTCACTAAATACTTAAGAATAGTATGGATACACTTATATAATGTTCAACTAACTTTTGCAAGTTAAAAGTTTTACTTTTTGTTACTTAGTCTATAGTACCTACTTAGTACAGATACTAAAGAACAAATAATCTCGTTGGCAAATCAAATTGTTGGCTATAATCAACCTAAATCTTAATGAGGATGAAAATACGTCTTAACAGTTTGTCTAACTACACTACACACCTAACTATTTACTAGTTAGTACCAAACACACGTAGACATACATAGAAACACATTCTGTAAATCGTGTAGTTAGTTAGTGAGTTATTTGAAGAGAGTTTGCTACATACACCCAAGCCGCCTCAATCTTTTACTCTAATCAACTAATCCTAGTACAAAAGTCAAACAAAACATTCCGACAGATACACAGATCCGATATCAAGATAACAAAAGAAATACATAATATGACGAAACATTTTGACCGATACCTGTGCAGTGTTTTATAAGTATACAGGATAAAGGTATACAATCTAACTCTGTGTGGTACATCTCATCAGTATCAGGATAATAAATATATTTTCATGGCCTATACCACACATACTAGCACAGCAATAATAATTTTCCTCAAAGAAAGCCGTGCCGGGTAAATATATGTCTGAAGACAGTGTTTGTCATTGATGGGAGGAAGTCGCAATAATAACGATGGCAATCAAACGAGACTATTAGATTTCTGGTAATAGTCTGTTAAATGAAAGGAACATGGAACAATGCCTGGACAATTGCGGATGACTCCAGTAAAATGTAGTAAGTACTACGTGAAGTTCATGAATATCAATTTCAATATCAATAC
>JAQFYB010005825.1:0-13329 GCA_034694085.1 Pogonognathellus longicornis | reverse complement strand
TCACCATGTTCTCTGTATCATTTGCATGCATCAATGTACTTTCATATCTCATTCACTCTCTGTATTCCCTTTGTATTCATTTATTAACACTAGTTGGCGATTAAAGTTATAAATGTTCTATACTGGTGTAAATGAAATAATTTAGTGAAATTATACAAATTAAAAATGGTCATTATTGCATACAAAAATTAAGTTTACATCATCTCAAATGTTAAGCATGTGTGAATTATTTACAACAATTTATTGTTTAAAGCACTGCAATCTGGTAATCTAAAGTATTTTGTTGTAACCGGGGACCACAAACCATATAAGGATGTTAAATCGATAGTTTGATACGTCATCAATTGGTAGCTCAATGGTCATGCGGTTAATTGTGTTAGTAGAAGTTGGTAGAAGCTCGTTGTCACAGTTAGTTTTCAAGATGTTCTTTAAAGCCCAGCCATGCTTATAATTTGTTTGTTAAAGCTAAAAAACACAATGGAAATTGAGATTCATTAATGCAAGACTTTAAAAATGGAGATTCATTCATAATTCTGTCATTTATCCTAAAGTAGTGTAGAATTAAAATTGTGCTGCAAAATTAGTATCAATTACTAAAATATTATTTTTGAAATGTAGAACTGTAGAATGGAATAAAATAATGGGTGGGATAAAAATTAAATATTTGTACACTGGTTGTTGCAACTGGCGCGGGGCGATCATTTTCTTTCACTCTGTCAATTATTCTTTTCATGGCAATCATCTGAGCTCCTTTATTCGTGGCTGAATTTTTTAAATAAAACAATTAACGAGTTAAATAAACATTATTATTAATTTTAGAACTTGTCATTGGAATAGAGAAATTTAAAATGTATTGATTTATAATTACCGTAAAGTGGTCCACTTATTCCGAAAGTGTCCCAACACCCAGCATCATTTTCCGGTAGACTGGTGAGTGCTTGTGGGAAAATCATAATGATATTATTCAATTCAGCTACTTCCAAAAATCCGCTATGTTGAATAAACTTGGTTCCGGTGAATTCCCTGTAATATTATATGCAAAAATTGAAACGGGATTTACAGTTAATGTTTACACAATAATATTTAGTTATGTAGGTATTTAGCCATCAACATTATGTATTTTATACCGTCCAACAAAACAATTGTGGAAGAAAAAGTGGACTATGCATCGATTGATTTGACATGCTGTAGGAACGTAAAAAAATCCTTTAGTGTCCAGTTGATGATTTTCGATCCCTCTCGTGAATTCCTCTTGGTCAAATTCTTGAAGTGGTTGCAAGTTGATTTTCATGGAAGCTGTATGCATGTACAAGATTATTTAGACATACGATACCATTTATAAGACAAACAAGTCTATTTTTATATTTTATCAATGTTAACTTACGCAATGGTTCATTGATGACTTTATTTTTCAAAAGAAAATTTAATCCTTCGAATGCACCTGAAAATCCGCAGTTTCCTAAATTGAAGTGCTCCATACCAACTTCATCGTTTGAGCAAGATGGACCATAATTATTCGTAGGCTACCAAACATTAATTTATAAAAAAATATTATTCAATGATATTTAAAACATTTTTGCTCTGTTGACAAATACAATATTGCTTACAATTATTGTGAGCATACCATTACTAAAGGTGCATCCTGGATACGCATTCGGATGTTTTTCGGATCCGGAATGTACTTCTCCATAACTTTCATTATGTTTGTACTCATAACTAAAGTATTTCACAAAAAATGAAAAAGAAATTAGAAAAAATGATACTAGGGTTGAATTGCTTAAAAAATATTTTGGGTAGCAATTTTTATATTTTGATTTAGTATAAAAATAATAGTGGTATACAGACAAACTGTAACGTATTTAAGGAGGTCTAGGGGGCTGAAGCCTCCCATATTTTGGGATTAAGTTCAAGTTTCGTTTTTATTGATATATGAATGATCCTTATTAGCCTAGAGCTATCGATGTGTTAACAAGTAAATAACAGCATCAAATCATCAAAGTGTCATGAGGTCTCATCACTACACAGCATCTATAAGAATTTTCACAGAGGGGTGCTTTTTGTTCACACCAGTAATCATATCGAATAATTTCTGGATATTTATTTATTGCAGGGCCATATACAAAAATGGATTTCGGGGAAGGAAAAATTCGAATCTGGAGTACAAATACAAGTGAAATCGCGCGTTGCGAGAAAAACTGGGTCGAAATCAATAAATTTTGCAATGTAATGCATAGCGGAAATGTTCTTCATGTTGCTCTTTTATGGGAAAATAATCTGGGATTTAAAGTTTTTTAAACAAATAATGAATGTAAAATGCAATTAATTATTTATTTATGTAAAATCAAATTTTGTAGAGAAGGGGTTGGGGCTGTAGAACCCATAGAGTGTAATGTTAGATCAGCCATTGTCCTATAGAATTAATCTCTCGATCAACCTTGAGATAGATACTAATATAATAACATTATGTCTCTCCCAAAATTTCAAAAAACAGGTTATTTTTTTCACTGCATACTACCTTCATGCGATGTAGGACGAAACTGCTTAGATCATTTTAAAAATTAATAAACAAAATGAGTTAAACACCTTGCAAAATGTTTGCATATCAACTTGCAATTTAACAGATTGTAAATTCATGACGGAAAGAATGAAATAATTTAAATAAATAAAACAAAATTTGTTTAAGGTTTTGGATTGGCTGGTTAAAAACTAGTTTGAAACTACCTTGTTTCAATCCATTCCATGAGTGAGTGTATCGTTATCTGAACTTGTCATTTGGGTGGCTTAGCATAAAGTAAATATACTAATAATATTTTGCCTCTATTCATCTTAAGGTTTTTAATGTAATACACAAATATTTTCGTTCTACTACGTTCAGTACGTTCATTACACAGATTACACACAACCATTTATAATTTTTGCAGGTCCATCTGTATTTACTACTTATTATAAGTTGTTCAATGCTTTGTTAGAAAATATTGAACGATGAGAGTACCTACCAATACAACAAAGGAATTATTTACCTGGGGTGAATAAGATGCTTCTGAGTGGGGTATATCCATAAAGTTTTTTGTCTTTTAACAGAGAGGTGCTTCCAATTAAGTTTTTGCTCTCGTAATCTTTTATGTCGTTATGAACCTTGTCTGGGTTGTAAATCTTGTCTTCTGTTGTGTTGAATAATGCTGTACAAAGTCGATCGTAGTCATCAACTTTTCCATTTGGTAGACCACAACGGTAATATGCTGTTTTAAAATAACATTAATGTAGTATGTAATAATTGCTTTGGTTGCAGATATGACGACGCATTTTCTTTTTTTTCGAAGTTATTTTTTAATTTTTATCAAGTAAAATGTATATAAGAAATAAATAGTTTGGTTACTGTGAGAATATAGAGCAATTCCATCCCAGAGTTCAGGATAGGCAAATAGCAGCATTTGTGCAAACGTTCCCCCGCTTGCAAATCCAGAGAGTGTCATTTGTCTTGAGTCGACATTTAAGTTATCTAAGTCAGGTTAAACATATATTTTCTTTTATTTCAATACTTTTGATTTGCGATGATCGTGGATTTACATTTATTTATTTCAAGTGTAAATTAGCTAAAAAGGGAAAAGCATCAATTCAATTTAAATTTCCTTTTTTACGAAGTGTGATAAAAAAGTGCAATTATACAAAACCAAAGCCTAATAAGAAAAAATTTGCATACACCTTAAAAAAAAATTTTAAAGCAAACCATTTTCAAATCAAAAATATTTATACCGGAGATTTTGGAGAAATAATAAAGTTACAAAATGGCAAGACTTACTTAAACTTTGACCAACAACTTCTGACGCACATCCAATGGCGACAAAAAGAAATATAACTGACGTACTTTTCATTTTGTACATCAAAACCAGTATGGAAAACTATGCTTCTATTAAATTGTTTTAATGTTCTTTGTTCTTGTGTACGATATTAAACTCCTTGGATTAAAAATGCACTTGACTGAAATCTCTTACTCTTGACTCTTGACTGAGCATAACCATCAGCTTCAAGACTTAACTACATACTAAAAGACAATAGTAAATACTTGTTGTTTGCTATCCAACAAGATTTACTTATTAATGGAGCTGGTAAATAAATATAAAAATATCATGTGCATATCTGTATACACACTAAGTAGTTTCTATCTGGCCACAATATGTAGAAATATTTGCATGCAACTTTGCAATGCGCCTTCTCACATAAGCCTGCGGCACATACTATCAACTATCTCATTTATAAGTAGTTACGCATACGATTACTTTGTATAGGTAGATCTCTCACAACAATGATTTTGAAATGCTTAGGTATGAATCATACAGGCTACAAAAGTATAATACTATGCACATTCTTTTTTTGTCTTTTATTATTCAACTTCAGTTCTAGTACCTAATAATTATTTTAAATACCGTTTTCACCTAAAATAATATGCTAATCCGGAAACTTGGACAATAAATACGTTTTTATTAAATAAATTGTCCTTAAAAAATGTTTTCAATTCATATGTCCGTTGCTATTGCATTTATTGTATTTAAAAATGAAATATTCATTTGTTAGCATTATAAAAATAATAGTCATTTAAATATGTGTGTGTGTTTACATGTTTAATATTTTGGGAAGAAGAAAAATTGAAGTACGGGCATACTAGACACCTTGTAACAACACATTTGGTAAATAATTGTTGTGTGGGTGTAAGCTTACAAATTTGCTAATTATACAATACCAGGTTAAGCCCACTGTCTAACCATGTCAGGGAAGTCCGCAATTACACGGTATAAGAGCAGAAGACGTCATTACTTATTTCCAAGAAATGAAAATTTGTATAACAGAGATGTGCAAATATGAAGCGAAGCCGTATAAAATCTCGCTATACACAGGTACTAGGTACCAATAATCTTTGAACATGCTACACCTTTTAAACTGTCACGCATTACAGATAAGAGGTGAATGACGTCTTTCTATGTTGTTTCCATTAATATGCACCTGTACCATTATTGTGATAAGACAAGAACAACTTTAGATTCATGATTAAAAAAGAGTGCATACCTAAAGCAGTCATGTGTTATAAAATACTCACGTAATAAATACTAAAAAACTTGTACGAAATTAATGCATGGTACCTACAAGCTTTTATGCTAAAAGTAAATTTGTAATAACTATAATAACTTTGTTCCACATGACATCCACACTATCAGTACTTGTATTACTTGCCATAAGTAAAGTAGGTATTATACCTACAGTGTATAACCTTCATTTTTTATTTTGTTTTATCATGTTGGTATTGCTCGGAGGTCTACTCAAGAAACAATGAAACCTATTAAAGTAGTGTGTACAAACTTCATTGTTAACATATGTCTTGCTTTTTCAACGGCACTAGTTGAAGACGGAAACATTTTTTTTCAACTTTAGACAAAATAAGCTAGTATACGAAAGGAAAAGGTGTACCTCTTATAACGGCACAATGAAAAACTTAAATTCATGTTAATGAACTACAAAACAACTTTAAGGGCAATTAAAAATATTAAAACAAAATTCAGAGTAAAGATGAATGCAACAATTATATTTTAAGTTTTTTTTTAAAAATGCATTGCGCACAAATAGTAATTTAAATATTATTAGTGAATCAGCGCCCGCGCTCCGCGCGGGGAAAGGAGTGAATGCAAGCAAAATTAATAAAATTTAAGGCCACCGGAGCTGGCTTTTACCGAATACAGGCAGGTGGAAGAGAAATTATTGTTTAATTCCTGAGCAAGAATGGCAACATTCGGTTATATTCATATCAAACGTTTCCCAATTCCAGAACCATCAATGAGAATGAATGAGTACCGCCAAAATAATTGGTCCGCTTCTTTCAACAGCGTGCACATGTAATTTGTCTCTTGAAGTAATCGTTTTACGCAATACTGCAAGATACTGAAGTTGAAACAGTTGTAAAATACCCCAATTTTAAGACAATTTCAATTATAGTGATCGTTTGTGCTAAAGACCAATATTCATTATCAATACGATAATGTTTTTCCTGAAGCTATACTACGCCAATTACAAATATATGAATAGCACATGAAAGATACATTTTATACGCCGAGATCAAACTGCTACTCGAAATTCTCGTCTAAAATTGCTTTATGACCACTGAAAGTCATGTTTTCGGAAAAGCCGAGACAGACGATACAATCGGGAGCTGATATAGCAATTGAGTTGCCCTACTCTTTTGTTATACATTGCAAAAGTCTATATACTCTGTGGAGATTACAGCGACAAATAAAATACGGATAAATGTATTTGGTTGATCATCTATAACCGCTAATATTAATTACTAGTTTCACTTCTTATTCGCACATTTTAAAAACCGTTGGGGCCCTGTTAGTTGTTTTAGTTTCTTTTTAGACTCAAAGTTTTCATTCTTTATTGGCTACTGCTATGGTTGCTATATGAGATATATACAACATTTCTAATTTTGAGTACCACTAATGTTTCAGAATGATTTCTCCAGAAAAACTCTGGAAGTGAGATAAATCATGTACATAACTACATGTTATGTATATATTATAAGCACAATACAATATTGTAACTGTAGCTCGCACGTTTATCCTTTTCAAGAGTAGGCAATGAAGGCAATTTTGCAAGGTTATACTTAGATTGCAAGTGGCATAGACTGGACTAGACTGAATGCACTACAATATTATTTGTTATTGTTCTCATACGTACCACGTATCTTTTTCTATATATTTCATAATAATATGTTATACGGGGGACAAAATGTATATATATTTTCAGCAGTGCCTTATGTAGGTATTAGTTCTAAAGTAGATACGACATACGAGTGTGTACTCCTACACTCTTATATCTGTTGCATGCTGAAGTGGAAATGTGAAGGACGATTTTTGTTATGTAATGCTGCTGCATCATTTTAGTCTAGTTGGGATAATGTTAAATTATCTATGGATATACACGTCTGCCTACACTATCAAAGTATTCATGTACTATGTATATTTGTTTTTTTTTCTGACATGACCAAATCAGAAACAACATTGCATCCATAAAAGCTGGATGTATTATTTAAGACTAAACCGCAATAAATATACTTTTTCGATTGGTGGTTTATTAAAATTTCATTTAAAATCCAGTTTCTTGAATTTGTGTACAAAAATGGTGTCCCCTGCTCTTGTGCTTATAATTATTGTAGCAGTTGTACTGTATTATTATTTTATAAACAGAGACAAACGAATGGACAAATTTCCTTCAGGTGAGTTGTACTATTACACATTGCCCTAGTAACGAACGTGTTATGTTTACACTAATTATAAAATTTCCATTGCATATTACACATTAAACTTATTATATGCTGTGTACGCATTCAATACCTAATATATTGTATTTAAAAAGTTATTTATTTCGATCTATTGCTTATTGTCTCTTTCATGCTTGACAATTTAAATGGCCAATAGTTTAAATAATTATGCTCGATTTTGTAAAGGACCACTCGGACTGCCTCTTCTTGGAAATGCGATACAGTTAGGAAAAGAGCCGCATCACGTTTTTACTAAATGGTCAGAGAAATATGGACCCACCATAGGACTAAAGTTGGGCCGTGATAGGTATCAGTTGACAATACATAATTAAGAATAAATTGAGAATTAACTAAGAATTATGAAAAGATATTTTATTTCGACGGTTAATTATTACTGGTATTTAAGGGCAGTCGTCCTCCACGATGTAAAAATGATTCGGGAAATAATGAATGAACCGGCATTTAGCGGCAAACCGCAAGGCGATCTTTTCCTCGCTTTTTCTGGAGGAAATTACGGTACAGTAAAGTTTGATGCAATCATTTTCTTATAGGTGTGCAATTGCCATTTCACTAGATTAGTTTAAAAACATATATATAATTTTTTAGGTGTACTGAATGCTCAAGGGCCAAATTGGGAAGCTCAGCGTCGTTTTACATTGCGTCATTTACGAGATTTCGGTTTCGGAAAGAACTCCATGGAACTGTTGATAATGGAAGAGGTAAGAGAAATCATCGATTGGATGAAGAAAGAAGAGGGTCAACCTCTGTCTCTCAATAGACGGTTCAATTTGGCAGTTTTGAATTCACTCTGGTTGATTTTAAGTGGAAAAAGATTCGATCAAGAAGATAATACTTTAAATGACCTGCTTAATAATTCAAAAGAGTAAGTTTGAGTTGTATTATAGAAAAACTTGTAAATTCTACTCAGCACATAAAAAATGTACATATTGCATTTCATTAAACGCGAATGATAATATTTAATGCAGTGTATTCAATGAAGCTTCCTCCAATGGGCTTTTATTATTTGTTCCCTGGATAAATAAATATGCTCCAGAAAAAACAGGCTACAACAAACTGCTTAGGACTATCGACGAATTAACATCATTTTTCAAACAAACCCTTAAAGAGCACGAATTTAATCATCAAGATCAACCTAAGTAAGTCTCTTCACCGTAAAATATTTTTTTGAATAGCGTAAAACTTTGAATAGAGGCTGTGAATAATCAGCATAGCCTGTAACAAATTTTGGAAAACTAAACCCCGCCTATAACAAATTTTGGGAAAATGGACTCCGCTTATATTTGAGGCACGCTTCTATCCAAACTAAAATGTCTTAGCTTGTAAATTTAATATTCCCCCACACCGCCGCTTTTATTTAAAGCATCATGTTATACTCGCAATTTTACGGTACATAAAAAAAATAATAATAAGTGTATGCAATTAGCTTTAGAAATATTTTACAGTGATTTTATGGAATGCTACATGCAAGAAATTAATAAAACAACAGACGAAAACTCATCGTTTTATAAGGACTCAGGAGGTGAGGATGTATGTCTTATCATTTGTACTAAATTCCTTACATAAAAATGTAATAGTTTTAATCAACAAAGCTTTTAAATACTACCGATCAATGGCGAAACTAGTTTATGTATAAGATATGCATTTTACAAGAAAATTAAAAATGATGGTACCATTTTTACTTTAATTATTTCAGAGAAAAATCTACTTGCAATTATTGGTGATTTGTTTCACGCTGGTACTGAAACTACGTCTACTGCTCTTACGTGGGTCATATTATATCTTGTAAGGAAACAAGAAATTCAAACAAAACTACAGGAAGAAATTGATCTTGTGGTTGGCAAATCAAGACATCCTTCACTCAGCGACCGTACCAAGTAATAACAGTGGAAATTGAAATACTTATATACAAGGCTGTATCTAGCGGTAGGGCACGTGCCCCGACTCGCCCTCTCGAAATTCCAAAAAAAAATTTATTTTAGAACAAACGTTCTCTAAATCCCCAAATCTTTTGCGCTAGGCGCAAATCGTAGGCTTTTTAGGTTGATTGTGATTTAATTTAGTTTAAAAATTGTCATTTATAACCATATTTTGACATTGATGCCCCCAGAAACTAAATCCTGGATACGGCCTTGATTATAAATTATCTACTTCATATTTTATCCTTTGTAAAATAACTTGAAACACTTTAAACTTAAAATGGAAATTAATTGATGATGGCTAATTAATAATAACATTTATTTGTATAGGATGCCTTATACTGAAGCTGTGTTAATGGAAGTGTTACGCCATTCGTCATTGGTGCCAACTGGTGTATTTCACACAACCCTTTTTGATAAGGAATTTAATGGATTCTTTTTCCCAAAGGGAACTTGGATAATTCCAAATATGTACGCTATTCACCAAAGTAAAGATATTTGGGGTGATCCAGAACATTTCAGGCCAGAGCGATTTCTGCAAAATGGAAAACTAATGAGTAAACCTGAGGCTTTTATGCCCTTCCAAACGGGAAAACGGGCTTGCATTGGTGAAACGCTAGCAAGAGACACCTTGTTCTTATTTACCACAAACATTTTTCAGAGATTTCAAATCTGTGCGGACCCTGTAAACCCAGAACCAACATTGTATCCACAGTCAGGGTTTTTACTTGCTCCCGCACCATACACAGTTATAATGAAAGATAGGCTTACAATCTAAAACTGATGGTACCTAATATTTGTGTAGGTAAATATTGTTAATCTACGTATAGTACATAGTAACAAATAATAACAGTTCTATAAATTCGAAACATAATTTACTTGGGTAAGCACTAATATAATATTAATGATTCAGTTGCTAAAAATTATTAGTATGAAATAAACCTTCTAAGTTATAGACACTATGGAAACTTAAGTTTGTAATTTTAAACATGCAATATTAGAAAAACAGTTAAAATTTGTGTAATAAAATATTTTGATTAAATTACGAAGGAATTGAATAATATATGATTGTGATATTAATATTATTGAAATACTATACATATTAATAAGTTTGGCGCTATTTCCCTTCATGTTACTTTTTTAGGAAGATCATTTTTCTGATGCTATTGATATAGTTTCGAGATATCAGTATTTCTCTTTTATGAGCCTCAAAATGCACTGCATTTATAGAAAGTATAAATACCTTACATAATTCACTAGTAAAATATATCAGCTTAATTTTGCCAGACAAGATTGACTTTTTTGATAGTGTAAGTGTGTGCTAAGCGTTTGAGACTGTGTACCTATAATTTAGAGTTTGGAAATCTTGTCGCTGGATTTATTATTTACACTGAACTCATCAGGCGAATACAAGTTGATGAATGGATTCACAAAATTTACAATGGGAAGTCAATTAAGAATTTTTAGATGGTCAAGCGCACATGTAATTCCGCTGAGCATTTCTCTTCTTTTCAGAATATTTTAAATTAATATTGTGGTGCTCTGCTCTGGCTGTATGTGTCTATATATTATGATTTTCAAAGCAATTGGAGCTACAGTGTGAGGCAGTTATGATGTAAACTGAACCCAGTTAGCAATTCAGTGTTAGTTACAACCAGTGCGCAGTGCTAGGCTTCGCATTAGTAGTGGAGCCTATGTGAGGCGCCTAATACTTAGTTTACCTAGGCTGTGTTCATTTGGCCACTACACTATTTGACAATTACACTTTATACTCATTCAAGGAAAAAACTCGGTCATTACATTCCCAATTGCGATGGTGTTATTTATGATAATAAATTGAAATTATTTTTGTTTGTAATAACAATTTAAGTTCAAAACACTATGACTATTTTAATGGAAGAGATAAACATACCATGCCCAGTGTATAGTTTCTATAACTAATAGAACATTGTATTTGCAAAAGATTAGTCGACATTGCTAATTTTTATTGATTCTTCAAAGATAGCAGATTGGGGAGGTATAATTTGTAATTGACGGATATCATTATGTTAATCAATTATATCACTATCGTTTTATTATCATATTGGTTGGATGATTGTTTACCAGACGACTGCAATTGCAAATGATGACTCTTCCTATGCTTGTATTGAATCAAATATGTTTATGTCGCCACATTTAAATTCCACATTTAAATTTAAGTTTTCGAAAATTGGAGAAAAGCTTGTTTGCAATTTTAAATTAGCTTTGCATATATATACATATATAGGACTACAACTTTGCCTTTGGGACTGTAAAATTAGAAAACACAATTACTCTAAGTCCAGAAACTGTGGAAGTCAAATACTCATTTTTAAATTGGTACACATTGTAAGTAGTGAGCAAGCGTTTTTGTTGTGGTTTTTCTTCAAGTAGTTGACTTAATGATACCAACGCAGCGTGTCTAACCACTAATCAATAACAGTATATGCGTGCTAAAGTATTCCTGGTAACATGTCAAAGCGAATTGTTAGTAACTCCTGAAGAGACGGCTATGGAACAATTCTATTTTTGTAAGAGCTTCTGGCCACGTACTGCCTACTAGGCAGTACGTGGGATGGAATTTTCAAAATTTCCCCGGTAGCACGAGCCCCGCCCCCTGCGGGGGCGGGGCAAATTCTTCGATTTCCCTAGGGAAGCCCCGCCCACAATCCGGATTTCCCTGGGGAAGCCCCGCCCTCAATCCGGATTTCCCTGGGAAGAACCGCCCACAATCCGGATTTCTCTTGGAAGCCCCGCCCACAATCCGGATTTCCCTGGAAAAGCCCCGCCCCCTGCTGGGGCGGGGATAAATTTTCCAAATTTCCCCGGTAGCATTGCTAGTGTGCTACCGAAAATTTTCCATCCCTGTCAGTGCCTAGACTTAATTTTACTGTAACCGCAATCGTGATTCATATACCTGTTTTGTAAAAAGGCTAAAATTGATGGTTCATTCAAAGCGAAGATTTAAAAACACTGAAGTCTTATTTAGACTATAAGAAAATATTTTTTTCTATTCAAAGCTCGGATTGAGCTAGTCAATTGAGTTTTTCACAATGATTTTGTGAGTTTATTTCATACTATTTGCTAGCATCTCACAACCAGTGCAAACCATCACACATAAACACTCCTTGGTATTTAACTTCGAAAATTTTAATAACTGTATCTTCCACTTTACAATTGACAAAAACTGGAACACGGATTTGCTGGAAGCTTTTCTATTTAATACTCGAAATATGCATTTATGGACCATTTACTCTTATAATGAAAGACTCATTTTAAATCAAGAAGAATATAATGGAAAACACATGGCCGTAAAAGAATGCTGTAATATAAATATTTTGATGTTGCAAGCCGTGGAAAAAGTTGAGAAAGCTATGGATAATTTCAGAGGTTGGAGGGAAAACAGTCACTTCATCGTATTGCACTCCTACGACGCATTTAGTGACACATTGTTAAGTAAAGGCAAACTGTACACAAAACGGTTTGATGCAAAAATTGTGCATTTATTTATGGATACTACTTTTAAAGTGAAAGTACTTGTTAGGTCAAATTTTGGGGACGCATTAGTTCCTTTGATTAATGACGACTCACTTAATTCATCTCGATGGAATTTCTATATGCAGCAACGGAATGTCAACAATGACCAAAGTGATTTCTGTTACTTCAACTTTTACTTTTCAAATAGACGCTGCGGCTCAATTTACGAAAATAGCAAATTTAAAAATCGATGCATGGCTAGTCAATTTGAGATTGACATTGTAGCTGCCAAACACAATTTCACACATGTATTTTGTGGGATTCCAAATATGAACATGAAGAAGGATAGGGATACATATATGGCAAACCAACAAAACTTATACACATTACTTCTATTTTACCCGTTAATTGCCTACAATTCTAAAATGACTTTTCAAGGGAATGAATCCTCGCATATTCATTATTGTAGCAGACAACGCACACAATTCTCTTTATATTTGGGGTGGGTGGAAATTGGTGTAAAGACTATATTGGGTTAACTCTAGCTATTAGGTTTATAGTCTTGAGAAAGAACTGCTTGGAGTTGGTTTC
>JAQFYB010005824.1:0-13331 GCA_034694085.1 Pogonognathellus longicornis | reverse complement strand
TTGATGTAAGATTTAATGTTGAGGATTTGAGTTTAAAAATGACTTTATGTGGGATTTGAGGTTTGAGTTTATAACGTATAATAACAATTAGTTAGTTGTCAGTTTGTAAATATGATAATTGAATTAAATGTATTTTAATTTTTCACCCTCATTTATGACACAGGTGACAGGCATGCCACAATGCCACATGCCTGACTCACCCACTCACCTGAGACGTATTGAATTGAATACTAACTTCCACTGGATATTACGTGTCAATGTTCCCAATCCAATGCAACTTTAAAATATGTAGACCACAGAATTGCACAACATTTTTATTAATTATTTAATTAATTGACTCTGTTAACTAGATGTTACATTCAACATTGAATTTGAATTTTGGGGCAAACTTAACAAGTGATCAATGATAAAGTTGAAGAAATACGTTTATTACCTCCATACAGGCTCCAGTCCAGGCTCCAATCTCACTCTGCATCAGAATAGTTTGGCGCAATTATTAGAGATGATAAGATGCGTGTTTTACACTAAATGAATGACTGAAAATGTTGGAAAACTACTTTACAGTTAAATTCAACCTTTTCAGCCCGACACCAAGTGCAAAATGTCACTGATGACTGCCAGAAATATAAAAATTCCAATAGATGCTTATTTTACACCAAGTCGTGTGTTTAAGAAGGTTGAATAACTGTATTACAGTTAAATTCAATCTTGTCAAACCACGACCAAGTGCAAAATGTGACTGCACGAAATATGAAAATTCCCAGAGATGTTTGTTTTACACCAAATTGTTGTCCTGGGAAGGTTGAAAAACTCATTTTATGGTTAAATTCAATCTTGCCAGGCCACAACTGAGTGAAAAATTGAAAATGTCACTTGTAAGATGGAACAAATATTAAAATTAGCAGAGATTGCTTCACACTAATCGACAGTCTGACGAGATAGAAAGAAAGTTATTTACAGTCCAATTCAATCTTGTCAGGCAACGACAAAGTGCAAAATGGTATTGATAGAATATAAAATGAATGGCTTCTCTGGCTCCTACGATCAACAATACTGAATCTACTCGAAGCGTCTTCGGACGTCTGAAGCCTACGTGACAACGTGATGACGCGTTTCGTGAACTCCGCGAGTAATGAATATAGGTAGATGCTAATGGCTGATGGGTCGGATTGCCGTTCGTTTCTGCGAACCAAACTGCGGTTCATTTTTATTGGCATGTGTATAATATTTTGTGTCGCGTCTCAGTCTACTCCTACACAATGCAATGCAACACAGAACACACACAGACACAACACATACAAGTACAAGTAGTAGTATGCTACGACAGTGCATTTGTATTTGTAACATACCTAGTTGGACTGGACCCTTCATTCTAAACACCACTATTAATTGTTTATTGGATAAATCGTCATAATATGTAATATGATATAATACTGTGTCTGGTCTTTCTCGTATCTTAAAATAAATCATTTGCATAGTACGATCCTTTGTTCTAAACATGACTTATAAATGACTTCATGGAGAAGTCCTCGTAATATGCAATATGATATTTTGTGTCTCCAAGTCTCGTATTTTCTTGTCGCCTGTCTCCTACAAAGGTACAATAATATAAAGTTGTGGTCAAGGCTGTATCTAACAGCAGGGCACTTCGGAACGCACACATTTTATACCTTTTAGGTTGATTTTGACTCAATTTAGTTCAATCATTTATAATAACATTTTGACTTTGGTGCCAACTTTCCCCGAAATCAAATCATGGATACGACCTTGGTTGAGGTGATTCATTCCCGAGAGCTCAGTTATGATTTTAAAATTAGTCAGCCAAGCACCAAGCAATTATTATTTTAAAAAATGGATTGATATGAACACTCATTGACTTATTAATGTGTGTGTACCTACTATTTGATTCGCAAGCTAAAGTAAACGTTCATTCTGTAAACAAAATAGTACCAAAGAATAATTAACTGTAGTAAAACGGGTATAGAAAAGTGGTGGAGACATTTGGGGTGTCTTGATACTTTTTCAGTGACTTCACACACTTTTTGGGGTCCTGAAGACTCTTTTTGGGGTGTCTTAAGTACGCCCTTGCTTGTCCTGTATTGTTGCCATAATTGTTGACAAGTTGGTTGATACCCCAAATAGCTTATGGGAAGTTTGGACCAATTTGGTCTATCCGTTCTAGAGCTATTGCACACTAACACCCTGTTACAAAATTTTCTATGATTTATCTGTGACCTAGGTAGCGAAGAATGTGACGTATTGGCCCCATTTTTGATTGACACCTTTGCTGAAACTCCGAGATGACATATGCCAAGATTGAACCAATTTGGTCTATCCGTTCTTGAGTTATGTCGCATACTCACAGATAGACAGACAAATCAAAACTAACGTTTCTCCTAAGCTCTTTCCCATGTATCATCGTTTTACTGTCTATCATTCCTAATAAGTAGCTCCACCACTTAATAAACTGTATCAAATCAGGGTACAAACAAATAGCGTCTATGTATTCTACATACAATATTATATAACCTAAAGAGATGAAGTGAACGCTCGTTATGGTATAAATAGTATGTAACAATTAAATATTCTTAGGTTCTGAAATCAAAACGTTGTTATATTGCAAAATCCTAATATAATAATCTTTAATATACCTACCTATTCTCACAATTTCTCACAATGAGTTATGGTATGGGCCAGTAAAGTAAAGGTGGTGGGGGCAAATTAAGACAAAATACAGACAAAGATGAAGAGTCCAAAGACTGAAAATTTTTGTGAAAATGAGAAAAATTAGAGAAACAGAGAAAAAGAGACACGTTTGAGAAATATGTGAAATGGACGTTGGTTGGAAATATGAGTATTGGTAGATTCGGGATGTGATGGCAGAAGAAATAAGAGAAATAATATGGTGAATGGAGTGACGTTCGGGATGTGGTGTGATTTAAAAAATGGGAAATATGTCAAATTGAGTAGGCATTATAAGGGGCGTGAAATTGTGGAAATGTGAAATGGAGGGGGGATCGAGGTATGATGAAAGTGAGGAATATTAGAGAAACATGTATATAGATGGAGGCCGCAGGGCGATAATATCGAGAAAAATCCGAGAAATATTTATAATAATAATATCTAACATCTTTGAAATGTTAAATAAAGGAAGGGTGGGATGTATGCGAATGAGAAAATTGAGAATGTCAATAAAATGATAATATATTTTTTAATGAAGCAGATGTTTGGTCAGAAAAATGCGGAATTAAGAACAGTATCCCGGTATTAATATTGACTGGAAAAAGTTAGTAAGTAAAGTTGCTATTTATAGCGTTAACATTGTTCACTTTGGAAAAATCGTTAAAGTTATAAACAATGGAATTTTGTCTGTGACTGTTTCTAGATTTTACAATATCATTTTATGCTCTGATTTTCCCATGCGGAGCGCGGACTCTCATTCACTAGTTCTTTTCTTTAGTTTTTATGGCGATCGAGAACAAAGGTCATGCAAACTGCAGAAGTAGTATTCTTATGCCTCATAACGATTACACATGCATTCAGGTATATATAGCGAAATTCATGTAGTATAAAAGCACTCTGCTTCTGTACATGACGTACATACAAAGCCAAATTAATTATCGTTATCATTTTTACGACTATTATACTTGTATTGACTGTTGTGTAAATTGAGACATATAGATAAGACATTCAGTGAAGTCATTTCAATTCTTCTCAAAAGATTCTCACAGTCGCAATTTTATTAATTGGTTATTTCTTACGACAATTGATAAATAATTAAGAAATGTTTGCTATGTAGTACTAATAGAATTGATTAGTGAATTTATAATGTGATAGCTGGGTGTCCATCTAATTAAATCAAAATCTAATCACAGGCAAAACTAATACCAATGCATTTTTGTGATTAATCAAAATGACAGATCTTTTATATTCACCAGTAGAAAACTTTGTGTTGGATCTGGATTTTTTAATTCAAATATAAATCTCTGATGCTTGAGAACAAAAATAATTATCTTTTGTAAACGATATCTATAATGTGTTTTATAATACAACAATTAATTTTTATAATATTAGTGTTCGCAAAGTTTACAATGACAGAAGCGAAGCACAAAATAGACGTAATGATGATGATGACAGAAAATATTAATACCCAGTCTCTTTCCGTGGGAGAGGAGGATCATTTTCATTGCCCAACACAAGCAGTATTCTTGAATTAAAGCTTGTGAGGCACCCATTTATATGAGCCGTAATATTTGAAGTTATGATTGCTACACATTTCATCTGCTTCAACTGGTCCACGCGATCCATATCTGTGTAACGCGGAGTATACATTTTAATTATTACAGTGACAATAAATAACCCGTTTTATTGAATAAGTTTGTTTAAATAATTAAGCATGCAGTTTACTTGTAAAGAGTAGGTGCCATCTTCTCGGTCTCGATTTGCTTCAGTAGTGGCGTAAAAATTCTCCAAGCCTCAGCCAATTCATCGGAACGAACGAAATGCATTTGTGAGCCACAAAATACATCCAGAATTAAACGCTCGTATGCATCAGGTAATTTTACATCCTATACAGAGATTATACACAGATTAATATGTAGGTACCTTAACAATATTTATTGATGCATATAATTCACGTCTTTATTAACCAATCAGTTTTCATGCAAATATATGTATTTAGTTGAGAATATAAACCTTGTAACGGTTGCCGTATGTAAGATCCAACTCAGTTTCCTCAATTTGGAAACTAATTCCAGGGGTTTTGGTCATCATTTTAACATACACAGCTTCACCGGGTTGCACTCGAATTACTAATTCGTTTCTTTTAGCTTGACCAGCAAAAATATCTCCAGGTACATCGTTATATTGAACTCGTATCTCCGCTTTTCTTTCATTCAGCGCTGTGAGATCATTCATTCAATTATTGAACCAAATTTCACTTTTACGATTCATAACATAATAGAACTAGTTCGTACTTGTATTTTTTGACATGTGTTACCTTTTCCACAACGAAGGATGAATGGAACACCATCCCATCTTTCACTGTTGATGCGGAATGCAGCCATTGCATACGTTGGAGTTGTGGATCCGGCAGGAACCGTTGGGTCATCAAGATAACCCTGTTGTTCATCTCCGGAGCCTTCGGGATTTCCAACATATTGCCCCAGAACGACGTCTTTCAATTCCAAAGCTTTGATGCACTTTAATACTTTTACCTAAATTATAAAAATAGAGTAAACAGTACTTATAATTTAATTCTTAGTTTTTGTCACAACTTGATGATATATGTGAATGAGGAAATAAAACCTTTTCATCACGAATATCATCAGGGTGAGTAGATGCGGGCTTTTCCATGGCAAACAATGATAGAATCTGCAACAAATGATTTTGCATGACATCTCGAATGATTCCAAATTCATCAAAGTAGCCTCCACGACCGTAAGTTCCAAATGGTTCTTTAAACGAGATAAGGACAGATGCAATATTGTCTCTGTTCCAAGTCGGGCTAAATATTCTGTTTCCAAATCTGTGATCAAAAAATTACATATTGAACATATATCGTCTCAATATAACAATGGGTGATATTGTTAATATCAAAAACGTTTTAAATTGGTATCTCTCACCTTATGGTCATCAAATTTTGCACCATTTCCTTTCCTAAATAATGATCAATGCGATAAATCTGTTCCTCTTTAAAGACGGATGCCAAATGATTGGATAATTGAGCTGAAGATTCAGAGTCGCGACCAAACGGCTTCTCGATAATCACACGCGTCCATCCTCTGCAAAGCACAACGTATACACAATTAAGCCCATCTCATCTTTATCTCCATATAATAATTATATCCTTCCAACATCGGAATTTATTTAACGATTAAATTATTCATTATTTATTATACCTTGTAGCCATGCAAGTATTACGAATATTAGTTGTTACAGGCTCAAAGACTGATGGAGGCAATGCTAAATAAAAGATGCGATTAGCAGCAGAATTTTTTTCCTGTTTACACAGCTCTTGGTTCAACAATTCAAAATCTCTGCGAACGTCATAATTTCCAGCCACATAGCTATTCAATTTCCAGAACGTTTCATACGTTTCAGCCTCATCCTCAGCTACCTAACAAAATTGGCAAAACGCACAGTTTAGAATTGTTATTTTTCATAACACAGTTCAATTTTATTGACGATGATATCCTGAGAACTTACTTTCATGTATTGATCACATTTGGAGCGCACTTCTTCCACTGTCATCTTAGAACGGGCATATCCCACAAAAGAAGTGTTGGTCGGAAGAAGACCATCACGATAAAGCCACCAAATTGTAGGATAGATTTTTTTCTTAGCCAAATCGCCCTGAAAAACATTTTGAAAATAAATCCTTAGCTGCAAATTGCTGGGAATTAATGTCACACGGTAATTACGCTTAAATATGCATATTTTAATCGTCTCTATTGCACCTTAATTCTTTCTACAGCTCATTACCACTACTACTATTCTTTTTTATTGCACAACTAACCATCATTATATGCTACGGCTTTTAACTCTTTAACGACGTCATTAGCATTGGGTTTTCCCATCGTTGTTTCTTATTTCATTGCTGAGAAAGCCATTTCCTATCCATTTATAAAAAGTTCTAAGGAGAGGTATACATTCATAGCATTACAAAACTAAAAACCTATTTAATGTACTGGATATTGTACAGTAGGTTGATTGTTGAATCATTAGTGCTCCTGAAAAATAAGGCAGTGTGTTTGATTCCAACAACTGCTTTTTCATTAAATTAAGTTGAACTATACAGTATTAGATAATTATTATTATTGTCTTCGGAACAGTTAGTTAGGTTTATACACTACAGGGTATTAAACCAACTACATAATTCTCCTGTACTAATACATCCTGTACAAAAAGCAAAAATCGGAACGTACTATATTTTAGAGGGGAGTTGCTAACAGTTCAAGTTAAAAGTTGAATGTCTACTTTTACTTACAGCCTTAGGTATATTGTGTGCACAATATAGTATGAGAAAAAAACACCCATCATTATATAGTAACATAATTACACAATTAATGATAACATAGAAAATGTAATCTATACTATGAATGAAAAGCTTATTGTGTACTCCGATTTTCTCAACATTATTAAGGAAAACATTAAATAGGTACGAAGGTTTGCTATTGATACATATTATGATGAAATAAATTCTCATTTCGTTTCGAATGAAACATGTAGGTATGCGTGATGAGATGAGATGAGAATTTCAATGGCTCATACATACTCTCTTAAATGCCAATCGTCAATGTCACTAACGCCACTGGTCTCAGTCTCACTAACTATAGTACTTTTAACAGCACGGTCTAACAAAAAGTTAACAGAATGCATAACATAATGTAAATACATGTTTTTGAATTTTGTAGTTACGCTTTTTCTATGCATATTAATAAATTATTATTGTGTATGAACATTTACCCCTATTCGAAATTTTTACAGCTGTTAATAGCTCGTCTATTAAAGATTTGGAATCGAATTTTGAGTATAATGAAATGTGAGACTTACAGAAGCTCCAAGAATGATGAAAATGTGAGGAAGAGTTTCCAATCGTTCCCCAGTAGCAGAGTTAGGACATTTCAAGGAGTTTCGCAACATTTCCAAAGCTTCGGCTTTCAATTCCCCTGAAAAACAAACAAAAATTATAATAGTTACAAAACCAGAATCCACTGATAACTAAAATAGCAGTGTCGTCGCGGTATATAAACAAAGATTCTTAACAGTCTCAAGTCTCACTCAATCCACTTCCACTATTCAGAAGTCTCTAATACTCACTCAATCAACCTCCATTGCATTATCCAATCCTCCAATAAGATTGATGGTGTATTAGAGTTATAAAATGCAACTTGAAAATGTAAGCATTAAATTAATTATGCGACTTCCTCAAAAATAACACACAAAGTAAACTTTAAGACAAAAGGAAACTCTATAATTTCTAGCTTTACAATACCATCATGTCCTTTTGACAAGGTCCTGTCGTAGGAATTCATTTTAGAACACTTAAATATACGACTTAGACTCAAAATTGAAACTCCACAAAACAAAACCGACCACTTCGAGTATTTTTACTACAGCTCTTATTATAATGAATGGGGTGCTCAGTTTACAAGAACATGTCACGTTTAGAGTGTTGTTAAATAAACAATTTTAATAGTAGGTACTTAGCACCAGTTTTGTTAAGGACCGGTGGCATCGTATTTGCACGTATTGTACTAAAGTGTCGCAGAAGAGCGTCATGTTCACCGAATGGAATTGCAATCGCCTAACTAATCTCATATTATTATCGACATTCTGTCACATTCACTTCACATTTTCATCTCACATGAACATGACTATCGCTTTTCACATTGAAAGCTCAAACATCACACAGACAGAGTAAAATAATATTATAATCTCTAAATCCGGGCGGACTATGTTACTATGTATATACAGATAGGTACATACATTTTGTGCTACAGAAGGCATGCCTCTACAAACAAGACCGGACACACAATAAAATATGCTAAGTATAGCTTATGTTATATCGTTTGTGTACGCCTGTTATCATTTATGCAATTGTCATTAAAAGATAGCGGAAAGGTAATGAATATTACATTAGGTTCGAATTGAAGTTAACATGACATCCAAATATTAAATGCTCTCCAAAGTGTGCTACGTGAACACATTGTATGGATCACATGTTAGCAACGTATAACATTAAGCACCTAAAATTGTCTCTGGCTAAATTATTTATTATCTTTCATGAGGCGAAGCTACTTAAACTCTGGCAACTTTGCTTATTTTCTACAGCTACTGTACTCTAACTTCTTATTGTGTGCTCATATTTTATATTTATGAATGCCATAAAGGGTTAACTACAGGTTTCGTGATTTTAGGTAGGTTCTGGTAATAGTAATGCATGTTCACATACTCCTCAATCTTCATTTATAATTTCGGTTTCCAGCAGAACGACATGAATGACGAAGATAAAGGTAATTTATATTATTTTACTTTTTATTTATTATTGTGATGTATAGCATGTATCTAAGTATAGATCTATGTGCTATAGTAGTTCTTCGCTTTGCATGAAGTCTCTGCTATGTATTACCATACATACTACAAGTACAGGTCTGTAACATGTTACACGAATTCTCCATAAAAGATGAAAGCATGCAAATTGGCAAGGCACATGAGCTAACAATGTTTTACATTAATTAGAATGGATGTGACAAATGTAGGCTGTAGGTATGGTCAATGGTCTGATTATGAGTTTGACTGATACGATTGTCTGTCTTATTTTATCTCACTAATATTTAGGTTGATGGAGGACGCTTCACAAGAATCCTCACATGGAGACTCCATACGATGGCAATAGATATATAGACATGTTCAGAATTTAGCTGCTAACGAAATAATAATAATAAAGCGCTTGCTCATTTTTAAGCAAGTATTTTCTGCAATGTTGTTAACAGATATCAAATGCTAAGGTTGAAACTCTATTTCATTTAGGGCTTTGAAATAAATGGTATGAAGTAAAGTAAATATATATTACTACCTGAGATACAATGTAATTTGTTTTGAATGCAGTAGCAGTGGCAGTGAGTGTCTCAAGACGATGGAAGGCTCTGCTAATTTTGCTGAAGTCCTACGTTTCGGAGTCAAAATTGCAAAATAAAGCAACTCTGCAAACACTACCGAAGAAAAACAGCTCTTGGCGTCGCTAGGGTAAATACGAGATTGGTAAAATTGTGAGGAATTTTGAGATGTAAAATTTGGAGAAATAAAAACTTGGTTAATTTTGAGATGTAAAAAATATGAGTAATTTTGCACAGTGTGTAATATCAGAAGGAAGAAGATTGTAACAATGAACAATAATGTTATGAAATGGTAATGGTAAATTTAAAGGAAACTGGCTACTGCTACTACACATCTATACCATCTACCTACTGGAGCGAACTGGACTGTATCGTTATGCTGTACAGCTACGAAACGGACGACTAGTAGCATAATACCAACAGGCAAAAATTGCAAGCCAAATAAATGTATGAAACTACACGGATAGATATCATATTATCATCACAAAAGATGAACACATATATTGGGCACTGTAGTCTGTAGTGTTGTATGCTATTATTACATGTGTTGTGTATCTATCTCTGTGTGTGTGTGTTATGCTGTTTAAAATGCACACACGGCAATACACTACAATCGGCAATCCTCTTCATTATGCTACACGCTAATATACTGAGAATTCTGGAGGAAGATTGTGCTCCGTAACTTAACTACATTGTCCATGTGCAAACGCAACCACGGTCTTTCATATCACTCACTACAATACAATACGTCTACACGGAAAAAGGGAAACGAGCAAAAAAGAGTAAAAACTGTTGAGAGGGATTTTGTGCTTATTATGACCGATAGGTTGGTGGTAGTACGGAGGTGTGTGGTGTGATGTTTGAGAAAAGTGCAAGTAGCTAACAGAAAAGACATACCTAAATGCTATTAAACTTAAGCTGCCATTTTTTATAATCTTTAGTCTTGACAATGAGATTGAATACGATGAGAAACTGAACACCGAAAAAATTCAATGGGAAATATTACAACATACCTACAGATAGAGATTGCTATCTTACAAATTATTATACAAGTCTCAGTCTCAGAACAGGAAACAAAGATACACACGGCACGGCACTTATTGTATCAACGTGTTTGTGTACTCAGAACTCACAAGCCCACAATGTAAGAATGTATAGCTATGTTGTAATGCACTGTAATAGCTACAAAAACTAGAGCAAACTACATTAAATAGGTATAGCAATACAATCTCAATTCTCAACCACACATTTCTTTGTCTGCTACAGAAGCACTTACGATTCAGAATACATCAGCTAACACTTTTAACAACGAGGGAAATCCTGCCTGACTCGTTCCATAGCTTCTATCTGCAATAGAGTCCGTCTCAAATAGACTCAGTTTAATTGCAACTCTTGTCTTTAGTATGAAAAACTATGAATTGATGAGATCATGTCTTTGTGCCGTACTTATAGTTAGTATTCACGTTAGAGAAGGAAAACAGCCCAATATTCTAAACCAACATGCAAATTACGATATTTACCGTGTTATTATTTTAAGTACTATATGGACTTGCTAAATTCAGGCATATAGTAAATTTTGATTTCGGATTTTTTTCATTGCAACGTGAACTCGCCATTTTTATAGATGCTTGTACAAGCATTTATTTATTAGGAACATAATATCTACAATATCTAGTATATTGCAGTATATACCTTTCTGCTCGTGCATGCACACTTGTTCTAGCTCCCAAATTATTTTGATGTATTCCGTAATGTTTATTTACAACAGCTATTAACACAACGAAAGACGTGTAAAGATTTAATTTCAAATTATGTTTCCAAGCAAGTAAAATACCTATATATGACAAGTAAAAGAAATACATGTACTTTACGATATAGTCGCTTCTAACACAAAATGACGATGTAAAGTAATAACAATAATGATGGGAATGAAATATTTAACGAAATCCCGCCTGGAGTGTATTAAAATTCACATCTCTTTCTCATCTCATGCCCGTCTCTAAAAGGTAATGAAAAGGTAATGAAAATGAAGGATACATTTGTGTATTTGTGGTGTGTCAGTTGTGTGTGGTGTTGTCCAAAGCTGATGTTAGCATAAGAATAATACAAATATTATACTTCTATTTAATGCACTTCTGAGTCAACTCTTACATACATGCATCTGCTATCTCAATTCAGCTCTCGCGTACTTTTATTACCATACGACTTCACTGATTTCTGCTGCTTGATGGTTGCATAATTAACTTTGCCGAAATACATACAGCTCTTTATATCGCTCTCTACTACAATATACTCCTATAATATTGTATTCTTAACTCCTTACTCAGCATAAACCCAAACATCATGCTTTGATTACGTAATAGATCAACACCTAAGCTATACAAGCAATTTGGCATATATAGGTATTGTATATACCTATGTTCATAAAAAATCAATGTAAGACGACGTCTATGTATCTGTGCACATCTAATCTACTCTAAAGTACAGTAACTACAGTATAAAAAGATGTAGGAAGAATCATCGAATCTTTCAAACATAAACTTTCTGTAGTTTACAGTGGCATGAGTACTAGGCTCAATAATCAGTCTGTGTAGTCACTGTAGGCTATTATTTATTATTTATTATAATCTACAGATATCCCACTATATACAACAAATACTGTTGCAAATTACATTATTTCTCCATCCCCAGCCATCTTCCCAAAACAACCATACAAACAAAAGTTTCGTCGGAGTTCTTCCCCGCATATTCCCATGACTATTCATTAGTAATATTTCCGTAGGTATGTACTTTTAACTTTATACTTATTATTAGGTAGCTGTAGGCTACCAACCACAAGCTACTTTTGTACATGTATAGGTACATATAGATATTATTATTATGGGCTTTCAGGGCACACGGCGAAGTTTACTTCTCATTTGCAATTATTATTCTGCACTCAACTAGTTTTTATTACAAGAAGTTGTGGCATGGTGTGATATACCCAAATCTTTGTAAAAACCTGTTGATTACGGTATTGCTATATTATTCGTTGCTACATTTGAGCATAGTTGTATAGTGGTACATTAGAGTGTCGTGGGACCGAAACCATACGACCCAATAACCTAAGTGCTTAGAGACTTACGAACGACATGATCTTGGGGAAGAAGTTGGTAATGGACGAGTAAGTGACAAAAAAAATGTCAAAGACGCAAAAGACAAAACTAAATTCAATTTCAGCAAGTTTCATTGAAGTTTTCTACGTAGCCTGAGTGAGGTAAATGTGTTATCAATTACAAATACTTTTGGCAGTGTACGATGTAGGTAGGCACGTAATTGCATACTTTAAATTACATTACAAAGTGAGGCCACTCTAGAAAACCATCTTGAAACTAAGTTTCCATTTTTTATTGAACTATTTCAGTAACTTTGGCAAATCATGTGGAACCAGGTTTAAAAAAATAAGTAGTTCAAGTTTTCTTTCAAAGCTCTATAATATTTATGTGAGAACCTTAGTCGAAAGATTATAATATTTATTCTATACTGTTGCATAATGTTGCTAATGTTTAAAAGATTGTAGCGTAATTAATAGCATTAAACTTTTCTCACTTTAATCGATTGCAATTTATAATTTAAATCCTGTTTTAAACGAAACAAAGAATTTGACGACTTTATAGTTATAATAATATTATGAGTCTTTCACTGGTACATTTTCAACTTCAACTGTGTGTT
>JAQFYB010005823.1:0-13336 GCA_034694085.1 Pogonognathellus longicornis | reverse complement strand
GTTTAATGGAGATCCGCGGTTTAATGGAGATCCGCGGTTTAATGGAGATCCGCGGTTTAATGGAGATCCGCGGTTTAATGGAGATCCGCGGTTTATTACCATTTCAAGTAAGCCGAGATGAAACATTAAATACAATAGCATATTTTACGACAGTATGGGTATCGTACAAAAGTGTTCTATATTTGAATTTTCGCGGGGAGTACAAGGATAGAGCGTTAAAAATATCTAGTCCCGCGGATTATTAGAGACTCACGGTTTAATATCAATTTTGACCGTCTATCCCCCACGGTTTATTAGGAACCGTTGTATAATTTAGGAACCGTGGGGGAGAATCCAATCATGAGGTACATATGTGTCGATAATAACGTGAAGCGCGAAAAATATGGGAAAAAGTTCAAAATCAAAGTGATCAAATTCACACGTTGCGTGAAAAATTTGCGTCTTTCAGAGTCCCTTTTTTGGGATTTCAGAGGGGGAGGGGCAATTTCTCCCTTGCCCGCCCCCTGTTTACGGCTTGATTATAATCCAAATACTTCTGCGCGCATTCACAATTTTTATTTTTACAGCCAAAATTAGAATACGTAGTTATGGACCCATTGCCCCAATTCATACAACTGTTGCAACTAATTTTCACCAGACAATCAGAAAAACTAATAAAACTATTTTTAACTACTACTGGTTATGCTACTAAAATTCAAGCAACATTAGCAACATTTTTTTTAAACTACGTGTATGCCAGCAGGAAATGGGATCAATGTGCCATTAGTGATGAAGTTGTAATTGAATATCAGTACCTACTACTCACCATGTTATTATTACCATTGCTTGAAGAATCAACGTAAGGCTTTCACGAACATTGTTGAATCCCATTAGGTTTCCTCAACAATTTTGTTTTGTTACAAGGAAGTTTGAGAGGAAGATAATGCTGAATGTAAATAACCAGCTCGGCCATATTGTGAGTTGTAATTGCAGAGGTAAGAGTTTGTGTATCCGCATACCCACAGTCGAAGTGTGTTCAGTCTGTGAAAGTCAAAGAACTATTGTTGCAGACTGCAAACAAAGAATCTATTTGAATTGCGTTTCCTCATCTCATTTCTTGGAAGCCCATTAATTATTATTCCACACATTCTGCAATGAAGGCGTCCATCCTCGTCCCACTCATTATTTCCGACTAATTATCTGCTTCGCAATCTAAGCCATACAACGAAACATCATACATACAATACTTAGAAACATGTTTCTTTTCATTCCTATTCCTTGGTAGAACTATCCTATCAGTTTGTAGTTAAATTCAACCTCAATGTTACAATGTACACATAGTTTAGCCAATAATGGAACGGCTGATTAAGAACGAGCTGATCTGCAAACTGAATTATTAATGAAATATCTCCACACACCACTGCACACAGTTACAGCTTAATCAATATTTGCATTCCGTCTGCAATAAATCAAACATGCTATCCTAGGTCTTCGTCTACCTACATTTCATGTCCTTGTTCTACCACACAGAGGATGCTAATGTAATAGCGCTCTGAAATAATAATCACAGGTCTTCTGCACATCTTATTAAATAATGTAAGTTTAAGTCGTCATTATTCGTCACCTTCACTCAAACTACACTTAGTTAACATAGTAAGTGTCTATTTAATTGTTCCTAGATTCTAGATACATGCAGCATCTAGTTCTACAACTAATTTATACATTAATAATGATTAATAAAGTACAACGAAATGGGTTTGTCCAAGAGGTTATATCCCATTGTAGTTAATCACTGACTGTACGTGGAAGCCAGCACTATTACCCATTTTATTATACTATACTTGCTGGTAAATTTCTCTCAATGCATTATCAACGTGAGACTGCAATAAAATCATTTTGGAAGTGTAATGGAGAAAGTACAGTCAATTTGCGAAGGATGTATGTATAACTTAACTACTGAAATAATGATGAGTACACATATTGCATACATATTATGTATGCATGCATCTCTTATGTTTCTCGACCGGTCAGTTTCTACATTACATTATTGTATCCTACTCATCCGGATAGCCTATAGAGTAGTGTGACTTTAATGCATTAAAAAAATGTAAAATAATGATACAATCACACAGTATGTAGCACAATTGATAACATATTTTACTAAATTAGAAAATGTTTGTGTATAGTTAAACTACTGAATGTATATTATTTATTTGTCATTTACGATGGGGTAATGTATCTACTTCTACTTTTGGTCATATATACTTCCAATATAGGGTACTAAATAGCAATAAAACGGTACTTTACTTTCTTAGGTCATCTCATGTGGGTATCTCATAAAAAGCACATGAAAGTATGCCGTTTTTACTGTTTGCATAGCTGAATTAAAACATTTCAATTCAAATACAATATTTATTTATTAATTTGGTTTCCAAATGCATTTTGATTAGCCAAGAATTCTATTTAAGTGCATAGTTGCAATGAATGTACAATTGCAAAACTACTTTGAATTATCAACTTGCATCCTCCTACTTAAAACAGAAAATGTTTCGCTAATTTTTCCCTAGAAATAAAGGACACAAAAGTACTGCTTTCCTGCATCCAGAGCAAAGAGGCGTAATCTGTACAATATTCTTAGAATATTATCAGTCTTCTTTTGTCCTAGTTGTAGCATGGTACCTTGCATTGTTTTGGTTTCCAGTTTGTACAATGAAAAGTTTTATAATAAATTTGCTTCCAGTTGCTATTTTTATTTCACTCAACCCATTGTAAGCTATGTGAAATTTAGGACAACCGGAATATTTAGTACAACTGTTGGTTCAGTCGTAGCTGTGTCATCTTTTTGAATTATGATTGTTATGTAGCCATTGTCACAAAGGAACGTGAGTGGGTTTATGTCAGTTATGTATGATGTGCAGTATCACAAAGGAAAGGTACTTTCTTTCCTTTGAAAATCTATCTTTCATGCACCTATCCTTTATAGTGTTTATAGTAATGCACATCGTTAAACATCGTTAGATGTTTTATAGAAATGATTTTGTCTGTCCATCTGTGTGTCTGGAACAAGCACCACCACTTTAAACAATCGGTTATTCCATTTTGCTCAAACATGGTACACTACTACTGTGGATCGGCCAAATCCTTCCTGACCTCTGGTTCACATTAATATTACGTAATACACTTCAGTAATGAAACATTTACTAAATGATGAGAATTATTTTATTTGTTAAAAAATTACGTTATGAAATATAACAAAGGTGATTATTATGAGTATTACGAAAGATTCTTTAAAAAACGTTTTAATTATGATTCCCTGTTTTTTATAAATTAGATCTCACAATATAATTCAAACAGGTTGACTCGAGAGATTGTTTACCTAACGACTCGTTTGTATTACTCAGTAACTTGAAAAATAGCGGACAAATTGGGTTATATAGATGAAAAAACAATGTTTTCTTGTATCCGCTTATAATGGTGTATTAAAATTATTAAAACTCACTGTAGATAGGATTTATTTTGTGCTACGTATAATTGAGCTTAGGTTTCCATTGCTTTGAAGAATTATATTATCAATTATGTGTGGGCAATATAAGTGGGTAACTTCAAAAGAATAGGATTGAGCATCTACTTATCTAACTATCACGTTGACATGCATTTGTTTTAACGTGTCTCAACTTCCATGGACTGAAAGACATTCATTAATAGTTAATTTGTCACAACTCCTTTGCAACAGATCACATGTTTTGATTGCTGATCTAAAATGAATACATGAAAAAATGTTCAATGGAGGAAATTGAAAGAATGAATTGTTTGTCACTGTGAGAGAAACCCAGGGAACTCAGGGTTTGTTGAAAACCCCGTACCAAATTTCTGCATGAACTAAATTTTATCTGAGTATCTACGGCACGCATATAAAATATGTTATGGCACGTAAACAGTTGACTATTCTGTGTAAGTTGACTTTACGACGAGGAAGGTAATAATGTGGACGAAATTAGGTTTTATGCTCTGTTCATCTCTGTATAGGCACACTGAATGTTTTGTAACTCATTCACTCCAACAAAGTAGCTCCCGACTAATAATGCTGCGAAGAAATATTAAGAAGAAAATAAGCCTGCGCTTATAATAAGCGAAGCTCAACAACGAAGCTCATTATCTGTTCTAAGCCACCTTCCCCTGTTTCATTCTGACAGAAGGGTTTAAAGCTCATAGTCGACTCTCTCCTCCAACGTCCCACGTCCTCCCTCAGAATTAAAGAAAAGTTATTCTGCTATATGGAAGCAAGGCAACTCCAAGCTTGCAAAGATATGACATGCAAATAGGCTTAACTCCACTAATAACTCCGAGTGTTGTAATGTCATGTAATGTCAAGCACTCAACTCAATTCAGCTCACACGATTACTCCGCATAAAAATTCCGCTCTCTTTTCTAGTCTCAAAGTCTCAACTTCTCACAACCAACACTAAACGCACGCTAAATACTTGTAGGCCAATATATAAGCTACTAACTATGTATTATACTTTACAAGAAAACTGTACTACCTACCTACCTATGTAGAATCATTGCAAAAAGCATTCAAACAACTAACTACATTTTGTCCACCATTTTAATCATTTCACCAGGGTTTCATGGTGGGACAAAAACGGGTGTCTTAAAAATAACTTGGTTTTTCATACACTTCATTTGTGAAGAAAGAATGTAAATTGGAAGTTGGAGTAAATGTTTTACAAGTAAAGAAAGTTGTATTGGAATAAGAATGGTATAGTTGGTAGAGTGGGGAGGATGAAATGACTCTTTTATGTAATTACTGTGTATTTATGTTCAGTATGCCTCTAAATGAAAGTGTTTATGTTGCTCTAGAATTTCTATCGTGCCTCTCTTCCTTGACTATAGGTACATGGTGCAGGATTCTGAGAATTTTTGGAGAGTGCTGCTGATCATTTACCATACAGCAGAACTAGGTCGCTAACTTTGTAACTTTACATGTTCCAGCGAAAACTAAACGTGTTCGAACGACATGTTGCGTTAAGGAGAGAAGCGCTATTTGGAGGAAAGGATTGTTATAAAGACGTGGATGGAAAAGATTATAATATGCACAGCATCCCAGAATGGAGGCAAAGCAGAATTAAGGCAAGGGAAGTCGGAAAGAGTTTCAGACATTTTGATTGTCTTGTTTCTAGTTCGTCATTAGAATAATGGGGTAATACACGAAATACACTCCAGCCACCCACCAACACAACCACCCAAACAAGTCGCTGCACCTCCTCCACTCTTTTCTTATACTTCCTGTACTTTTCTCAAACTTCTTTACAACTGTGTGTATAGCAACCAACAGTGTAGTAACACACAGTTGGAGTCCAGTCTTACTTATTACATGCACTGACTTGAGACTCAAACAAGGAAACTAACGTCAGCTTTCTGTTCGGAGGAGGCAGAATTGTTCTTGTGTCTTGTGTCATTCTGTGAATGAAAGTTGAATGGGACTTGACTGCGGAAAACAAAGTGGAGAAAAGAAAAGAGAGTGGGGCAAAAACTTATTGCTACTTTAAGGAATCGTAATTCCTATTATGCTGATCGCTTATAGCGCCAAGAAATCCCAATTGCAATTTGCAATCCCCATCTCGTCATGTATACAGTACACAACAGCAATGAGGGAGGCGGAGAAGAATGTCTGTTTAGATCTGTGCCAGCAGACTTCCATTGTGTGTGATGAGAGACGAACAATCATAAAATGGGCCACTGTACAATACACTACTACAGTCTTATGCCACGACACTACACACTCGTAGCACGTGTAGCTGCAATCTCCTAGGCACGATCAGAAATACCGAAGCTTATAAAATATATTTTATTGCAGCTTTATGACATGTGGAGAACATGCACTGACTGTTTTATGATACTTCCGAAGGGAAGGTACATTTATGCCAATGCAATGCTCAATGTAACTAAACTACAGACTAAGCTATTACAACTACAATGCTTTCTATACTACACTACATGTTTTGTGACATTGTAGAAGACTTCTGCAAAAACCATGAATGTATTGTGCATAATATTATGCACGGTTAAATTAGGGAAGCAAATCAGCCTAGCTATGCCATGCTAACATCACAATCGAATATATAGACTAATAAGCTAATTCTTACAATACTATTGCAGGTGTTTAAAAACTCCTTAATTTGGCGAGTAGATAACTTAAGTGCAAAAATTATTTCGCGAGAATTGCTTTTAAGTATTATATAAGGCAGTAAACGTTAACTTATTAAAACGTATTTTTAGAAAAAATGTCACTTAATTTAAGAATTTTTAATGTGGTTTGTATTTATCTTTATGTTGCACTCTACACTACTGCCTTTATTTCATACTTGATATTTATATGAGTACTGTATTACACTTAAATCCTTTTGGAAATCCTTTTCATGCAGTTTCCAAAGTGCGTGAAAAATTGTATACATGATTAAACAAATGGCTGTAAAATAGCAATAAAAATGATACGACTTGTTTCTCGCAATAAAGCCATTACTATTATTGCGTACGACACAAAAAGTAGAATACATAGTAATTTGGAGTTTTAACCAGAATAAATACTTACAATTCATCATGAAATTTTTCATTTCCATACCGCTTGGCAATAAAACCATTTTTCCACAAGCAAATTACTCACATTCATATAATATACCTTCGCATTTATGTTTTTATCTTCATATAAATTCTATTGACCAAAATAATTACACGATATTTTATGGAATGATTTTTTCGAATATTAAAATGGAAGCGAATTGGCTGTCTTCCAAGATACCGCACACTTTGGACAAGCATAATAACACACAATACACGTGTTTCTGTTTGAATACTCATAAAAAGAATATTAGGCTTACTTCAACTTCAAGCTTCTATCATTTCTCCCCAAGGATAAGGAGTGCATGTGGTTAACCGTACACCGCAAAAAATGGTAATACATTCATGCATATTATGAAAAGCAAAACGGCTAACATATAAAAATAAGTGTAAATGCAAGGTCTCTATGCAAAAGTGAACCAAGGTAAAACAAATGATCAAAAACTGTTCCTTTCGAAGAATTCTTAAACCAATTGAAAAATATGTTTGATGAGAGAAAAGCCGTTGGAGCTTCAAGGTTAAGTCCGACAAGGAGGCATACATAAATGTAGCCTAACAAAAGCTAGTTTAAAGCTTATATATATCACAGAATGGAATAATATTAAATGTATATAATCATTTTGCTCGGCTGCAAGATAAAACCTTCTATTTTCCTTTTCCTTTACTAACTGCGGCTTAGACAGAAAATTGAAGGGCAAGGAAAACTTTACCTGCAACCACTAACAAGATGCAATGTGTCTTTCCAATTTGGGTGAAAGGCAAGCTGGTGTTTGTTTGTGAATGTACTAGAGCAATGTGCCACTGTATTTGAAAAAGTCAACACATTTTACATATTTTTGGAAATAAAACCTTGCATACAGGATGATACAACTAAGTGTGTATGTAAGTAAAACATATTACAAAATTAAGATCAAAGAAATGAATCGGGTTTCTGAATTTGAATTGTGAGATATACAGCCTGAAATAACACGATGAATCTTACCATCTCTTCAAGAGGTAAAATAATATGTAGATAAAACGTCTTTCTAGGCACAAAGTATAATTTCTTGGATGGTTATATGTTCTTTCAATATTTACATAAGGCAATGCATAAAAATATTAGAGAGGATTTTTCTCAGGTAGGTTACAAAGTTACTTTCCCTGAAATATTGCACTATCTGAGTAGAAGTGAAATAAGGCGCTCCTAGAACGAAGAAGATATTCTACTTTTTTCTCAGCCTCAGCGATCTTCTGCTAGGGCATGCCTGCATTTTGTGTGAGCATCAAAAGAAGTAGAGAGCGAGCATTAAAATTGAATTTCATGAATGTTGATGATTGTGATATCTAATTATAATAATACACTTGACAAAACAACACAAGCATAATGTGTTTATTTTTTTATTTGGTTTTCTATTACCATTTCATCGAGTCTTCCAGTCTTCTTCACCAAGATGAAATAATAAGAGTGTAGCAGAGGAATCCAATTATTTCTGGATACATCTTGTTGTCCTCGTTGCATAATGGGACTCTGGCTTCACTTCCTCGTGAATCCATTAAAAACAACTTCCACTACTCACCCATTTTAGAAATACGATTATAATGATCGTAAAATATCTCCCTTCCAGTACACTTTCGTTTCAGTTTTCTACTACATGTACCACATCTACACTTATTTACCATCTTACGCTATATTCCAACTCTTCTGTCCTTTACTTTAACAACATTATCTTTCTAAATGTCAAAGTGGAAAATAATTCATACTTACAAATACAGGAAGGCTATGCGTCTTATATTACTGGTTAAGGTTCACAAATCTACTTAAATTATTATAGTATTTATCAATAAATGATTGCCTTCAGTGCAAACTAACGTAATTTGCAGAAAAATTTAAGTTTTTCATAGAATTGCATTTTAGGTAACTTTACAAGATAAAGAAAAACTGTTTTTAAAGTAGTCTAGTTACCGATTCACCCCGACATACAATTTTCTGACAAACAGGTCACTGATATAACATATTTAGGGATTTTTAATGGAGATATTAAAATGATTAAATGAGTTAAAAATAAAATTGTCATTTTTTAATTTAAAGACATAAAAATATTGCCACATCCACAAAGAAATAGAAATGGAAAGGGCCTGCAAGACAATAATAATATGTACCTGGTTTTGTGATATTCTTAATACCTACATTATGCTGGTCATGATTAAATCCTGGGGAAATCTTTGCCAAAGTGCATAGACAGTTAATTAATTATGATTTGGTGCTGGCGACGGTTCTGGCATAGCAAAAAGATGGTATTTGGTGGTGATGGCGGTAAAATAAACTATGTTGAGCATTTACCTTGAGAGATTTAGTTTCGAGAGTGAGACACATAACCGTAACCACATAAAATAACACTATTATGCATGCCCACACGTACACCTCCAATTGCAGAGATAGGTTCTGAGCTGCTGCTATACTTTGTGCAGTTTACAACAAAAACCGCAAGACAACACGAAGAAACCCGTAAAGCATGAAGATATGTAATAATAAATATCTGGGTGCAGTAGCACCATAAGTGTTTTACCTCGGTTAGTATTTTCTAAAACTTCCTGCTCTTGGTTTACACTCCCCACAGCAGTACTCACTTCACTCGCTAAGTAATGTCTAGGTATACATGAACATTTATTATGTAACTCGTCGAGTGTAGTAATAGCACTGCTTATAATAAAGAAACATTTTATTGTGGTGTATAACTTTCTGGAGAGAACGTGAAAGGCGTTGATACACTTTTGTGATTGTATATTATGTGATGCGAAGTGCATTCACCTTCTTATTGCATGTAGAAGTGTAGCACTGTGGTTTTCAACACCGCACAACACGCAGCTCTATTCTTGCACATTGTGTGTTAAAGAAACAAGAGGGAACCAAAGTGAGATTTAATGGAAATATGCAAAGTATAAGCAATTTATTTTGGATTCTGATTAGGAATATGGTAATTTGTGGCTACGTCCAAGGAAAAATAACTTTCTCTTCTTTAAACCTTTTCCTTCCGATGCTTGTGCCAAACACACCTCTACCTACTCTATTTCTACCATTTGCATATTCATGCACTTATTGCTTTATTAGTAAAAGACGCAACAGTAAGAATATTAAGCAAGTCGAGCGACAATCAAGTATAAAATTGCCTTGTTAATTTTTAAGATAATGTAATAATCGATTTTGTAAGTAATTCGAACTGTTGCTTACATATCAATGTAAAAATTAATTGTTGTGCAATATTTGCATTGGGAGAGAAAAATAGAAAGCGATGAAACAAAGGTTAAATTTAGACTAAAACTGTGAATTAAACTATTTTAAACTTTTTAAATTGAGAAATATCTACTTCGTGATTTAATACATTGAAGCAATCTACAAAAAGTTGAATTAATTAACATTTTATTCAACTGCACCAGAGTTCGTATTTACAGTATATAGGGCAAAAATTAATATCTTCTTGCCAAATTAAATTGTTAAATGTTTTTCCTACCAACACTTATTTCGAAGTAATATTTTCTTTTTCTGTGTAGTAAAGGGAAAAGGAACTGGTTTAGAAGTTCATTACTTTTGATGAGCACTGTAGGAGCCCAGTATGAGGTAAAGTAAGACTAATTCAAAAGAAAAAGTGAAAGTATAAACCATAAATTCCGCATTATCACCCGCACCCGCATCTTAGCCGTCACTTCCACTTAGCTGAACTAGCAATACGTTACTCAACCAATTGGGCTCCTGGTAAACATTACTACTCTATACAGTCTATACACTAACTGCTCCGATTATGTGGTGAAGTAAAAATTATGTAGTTTCACTACTATGTACTTTTCTAGAAAAGCTCTCAGTTTTTATAGCTAACTCTATTCTGTAACAACTACTGAATTATAAAGTACTTCATTATTACTATCATAATATATTATTAAGACCACCACAAAATTCTAATGAAAAAATGGAACATAATATAGAATATTGACTGCATTAATTCATAACTTGGATTTAAACAACGGCCAATTACACTAATTATCAAATGTAATAACTTGGACACTAACAACTTTATTCTGCCCACTTATTGCGAGAAGAATGTATTCAGAACTTATATTTTATGATATTTTATGAAACCCAGGTAAATATTTAGTGCTCATATTTTTATATTTAATAGAAAAAATGGCAAGTTAACTCTGAAGAAAAATTTCAGTTTTCAAAAACTCAATTTAAAGTCAGTATTAGAGTTATGATGTTATTTTGATTTTAATATAAATTAGAACATTTGAAATGTTACTTCAACCTACAGTACGAGGATTTGAAAATTGGGTAGGAGCGGAATTTCCACAAGGAAGAGAGAACATATTTTTATAGAAAGAGAGTGTACAAATAATTGGAATGAAAACTGTGTTTATTTAATGGTAGAGGAGGAGTTTCTGGAGTTGATATAGGAGTGGAATTAGTAGGAGTACAAATATAAATTTGGGTTAAGGGATGACATGTAGGCCGAAATAAGATTTACAGCTCAAGTTACCAGAGAGATTCATATCCTGCATAAATCCTGTGTAATATGTTGCTTCCTCCTGTGCTCCCCGGGATGATGACCGAATTTGTAGAAAAGCAACAAAGCCATTGGGTTTAAACATAAACTGGATGAATTTTGACAGAGCAATTAGAGTCAATAAAAGTGGATTTGCTACAACTCGAAAAGGGCATTAGATTCATATTAAATCCTAAGTGAGCTACGCCAATAACATTGGGACCTCATGATCGATATCATCTATAACTTCCATCTCTTCTGCTCAACGACTCACCACTATACTAGTTGAACTTAAACTTTAAGATTAGCAGTACTCAAACAGCTATGCTCCTTTATTCTACTACCACTACTACTGTATAAAATATATATGTACATTACAGATAAACTTACAAAGTAATATAAAGTTTTAACGGCTGTTACTAAATAAACATCCTCTTTCTTAATAAAAGAGTGAAACACAAACAGCTTGTTACATTCAGTTTGCATATTTTTACATGCAATTTTTGAATTACGTCGTAACATGTAAGTTTAGCCATGTATATAATGCGTCATATTTATTCCTAAGTTCAAAGTTCCTACTAAAATTAAATCTTGGCGGGGCTTTCTTATTCCAGCAGCTTATAAAGGAGTTGAGCATAACTCCATTTGTAATTTCGACATTCCTACTGACCACAGCAGTACGTGTACCAAGTATGACGTCTGAAGTGGTCTAAACTGCTCTTGAATTATCGCGCGGATAGAGTTAATATAGACAGATAGACAGACAGAACGTTGCCATAAACTATCTGAGGATGTTAAATAATAATATGATTGCAGTAGGAAGTAGAAGCTAAAATATAATATTATCCTCGTCCTGCAGCTTTTGATGACATGCTGTTTGCTTTTGATGTGTTTATATTTTCGTGTATGTCTCATCCACATCTTCACATTATACCTATAGAAATCTACCAACCCAAACTACGAAAACACGAGCAAAGAGAAATGGAGTGAGTCGAGAGAGAGATGAGCGAATGAAACTCTGGATCTCTTTCTGTTCCTCGCCAGTCTTGAATTACATTCACCCAAAACCGAAATACACATTATCTGAGTATATCCATTGACATTTATCTCTCTGTCGCCTTACCCACAGGCAATAAATAATACAAGCAATATTAAATTTCTTTAATTCCCTGAAACTCTTATTTTCAGATCCTCCCTCAGGATGTACTTTCACTAACGCATATTACACTGTAATACAAGACTAATAGTTCTTATGTGTAAGTATACCTATCTCTATTTTCACGCTTGTAGCTTTCCCCTAAAAAATGAAAGCCGGATGAACTCTGATTGTTTTCAGAGATTGGGAAGTTTGGGATATTCCTGAATAATTTTAGACATCCATATGGAAGGAAATTGTGAGGTATATTATTGAGGCAGGGACGGGCACACAGTAAACAAATGAAATATTTCCACACTTGTGAAAGGACCTCACAAAAATAAATGTTGTGCACGGTTGGATGCCTTAAAAGACGTGATTTACAATAGGGTTAAAGACTTGTGGACTCTGTTAGGCATTTTATGTGCATGAAAATAAGACTTCCACTTCGAGCAAGTACCCAAACAGTTCTCTGAACCCCGGTGTTTCTATCTCAGCCGTGTGGTAACAGACTAACATACGAACAGTTATCGTCGTTTCACACGGAGTGGGTATATTGTTAAGTGCTAAGTCAATAATGTCGAAAACTGAAGTGAAAGTGAGTTGCCCGCCCTTTACGTACATTTGAGATGAGACATGGAAATCATGATGATGATTTATTTTCACACAGGCTCTTTCACACAGCCAGCCACGTAAAATTTTTATTTCCTTGTGTATGGAAGGAAACAGTAGGAGTCTCGCTTTCCAAATGCAAGGCATTTTGAACTCGGCAAAACATTTTCTCTGAATTGCTTTACTTGTGCACTTGCACTTTGTTCTCATCCCATGTATATTGCACATTCCACTAACAGAGATACTATTTATATGAAATATTTATATGAATGTGGGAGTGACCGAATGGATATATTGATAATAATATAGTGACCCAGCTAAAAAAGGTCCCGCACCGTACTGCAGAGTTTACCACGCAGGAAATTGGGTCTTTTTTCGGCATCTAGCAAACTGCAAGGTATACACTGCAGTGTGAATTCTGCAATAAAATGAAAAGTACAAAGGTTGCAGCCTGCAGAATGAACACTGCAGGTGCTCA
>JAQFYB010005822.1:0-13336 GCA_034694085.1 Pogonognathellus longicornis | reverse complement strand
CAAATTTCATCAGGCAAAACAGAGCGAAAGGACTACCCATGTATTACTACCGCACGTAATGAACGGGACACCCGGTACATGGGTAGTCCTGATGAAATTTGAAATAAGCTGACCACTGAAGCCAGCGAATTTCAAATTTCATCAGGCAAAACAAAGCGAAAAGACTACCCATTTATTAAATGGCGCAAGCGATGTGAGAAACACTCTGTGGTCTGTGTGATATCTGGCTACTTCTACCGTGTGTGTACTACACAACAACACAACCGACCTGTACAAACGACACAGTGCAGTGCATGCATTTATAGTGCTACTTACTATGTACTACGATACTAGGTAGGTTTATATTAATAATATTATTATTACTACTATTACCAGTTCACTCACGTCACGGGTCAACAAAATCAAGGAGATAGAAAAAACAAATAATATATTTATTTGCCTGAATCACCCTGAACCTGAATCCACCCTGAAGTTATACCATTTTGAATTGCAAGATTGAAGATTATTGAAGTCATTCATCATTTACATATTTTATATGTAAAATATTGAGTAATTAATACATAAAGTTGTGCACTACGTAATAGTCAATAGTACAGTACAACGTTGTACGTACGTACGTGGAGTAATCAAGAAAAGGTTTAGCAACAAACTCTCCAAGAAGAATTTTATCCAGTTCATAATTTTGGATCAGACGGATTAGTCATCATGGGAATATTCTCGCACTCTTCACCATTTGATCAAATTGTGGGTAAGTTAGATTTCCTCAATCATCAATCCTTTTCATGGTGACTGGGCAGTTTTCACAGAAGACAGATTTAAGTACAAAATATAAATAATATCTCCAATATTATTTTTTTCCAACCAATATTTTATGTTGTATGTACTTCATAATATATGTTGTATGTCATAAGGTTAATACATAATAACTGTTGACTGTCTGTTGTTGTGTTGTTTAACTAGCTGTAACCTTGTAAGTTGTAACTGTCAGATGTTGTATAACTCGATCCTGTAATTATTATTTACAAAATCAAATCTTTATTTTATTTCTATATCGATCATTACCAATGAATTATGAATACATTGAAAATTCCAAAAAATCTATAATAATATATATGAGAAGGAAATGGCCAATATTCCTTAGGGCATACCTACCTTTAAATCTATATGTCAGCTTTTATATTATTTATTATTAGCAATCTTTTAGCAGTAATTTTGATCATTTTGTCGTACATTCTTTTATTCATTATTACGTCAATGCAATACATCAATATATATATCCATTTTATTCCATTTCAAAAATAAGTGTAACGTATCTTGGCGACTTAAAAAATTTGACCAATCAAATCGCGATTTGAAATTCAAAAAATTAAAATCCCATTTTTAGTTTGCCAAGTTACGTCATTTTCCCGAAACCGGAAACCCCGCCTACCATATTTTGTAAACATTTTAAACAGGAGATTGGCCACACGCTGGAAAATACCAACCGTCGTAATGTGGTATAGGTCACTTTAGAATTACACTTACAAATATACAAAAAGTTTAAAAATTCTAGCTTAGGTATGTATTTTATGAGCACATTGATCAGTCAAATAGTGACCTTTTTAAAACGACGTAGTAGAGGAAGTGGGGTCGCGGGACTTAGTACTTTTTTTGGGGTGCAACTTTTGACTAATAATATATTCAGGGATATAACATTTGACTTAGAATATTTTCTCGGAATCCAACATCCAACATTTAATATTCTAATCTAAGTAAACTGGGTAACCGAATCTCCCGAGTAAACGGGGTAACCGATTCTCCCGAGTAAACGAGGTAACCCAATCTCCCGAGTAAACAGCCTTTTTACTCGGGAGATTCGGTTACGCAGGTTACTTTAGACTCGGTAACCGAATCCCCCGAGTAAACGGGTTGACCCGCCTAGTACTAGGTCCTACCCCCGGTCACCAATTATTTTTCTCCCCCCCCCCCAATCCTCCACTTGGAAGATGGCCATAGCTCTCCCCCCCTGTACCTTGGACGAAAAATTTTCGAGATCCCTGATTTTTTGTATATGTCAATGTCACAACTATTTTACTATATGCATCCGTTATTTTAAAAATTTTAAATGTAGTTTTAGTAATTAAAAAAAGCAAAACTTTGCCGATGCATTGACCATACCTTCTCACTCTCACCATGCCCCATGCGGAGGGATTTTGGTCTATTTACTACGTCATACTCTATTCCATACCATATTTCAGATCCCGTTTATATACCCTGTTGGCTACTAAGGGGGTGAGAAGGTATAGACCATAATAATATGTGTACATTTTGTACATTTACACTACATTTGTTATCACATCTCAGGGTTTCGAACTACAATGTTCACAATTGTCTCAATTGTGTCATTGTGTCAGTTCAGTGTACCTTGTAGTTTTTACTATTTACACTTTAACGTTTACCTTGATTTGATAACTTCTAAAACCTGTGCTTTCAGTGCCCTGTATGGACAAAAGCATGGTATGCCAATTTACTTGTGTACACAAAAATTCAAAAATTGTACTTATTTTGTAGAGAAAGCTACGGCGGAGACAAATACAAAGGAAGATTGGTCTGTCATATTAGACATTTGTGATCGCGTTGGGACATCACCACAGGCTCCGAAGGAATGTCTTAGGGCAATAGTCAAACGTCTTAATCATCCAGACCCTCATGTTGCTATTCAAGCTATAGTTGTAAGCAAATCTTATTCTAAACAGTTCAAATGTTTCACATTATCAAATATTCATTTCGTGCACCGACTATGACGGATGCAAATCGATTTAGTGTTTGTCTTGTATGCTATTGTGCCATGCTGGACATCAATGCTAGTAGAAATATTGTTTTAATCCCCAGGGTTATATGCAGCGTACTAAAAACTATGTTTGATTTAAAAAATGATTTAGGTATTGGATGCTTGTGTCAGTAATTGCAGCCTTCCGTTTCACTTAGAGGTTGCATCACGAGATTTTGAACAGGAATTTCGGAAAACTATTAATAAGTCCCATGAGAAGGTTATTCGAGAAAAACTGCTACACTGTCTGCAAAAATGGGCTGATAACGAGTTTAAGACCGATCCTCAGCTTGATTTAATTCCCTCTCTTTACAATAAATTAAAGGCCAATGGAGTCGAGTTTCCATCCGATAGTCCTACCAAGGTAATAAACCATGCAAAACGACATTAGAAAGTATTAGAAGAACCATGTTACAGAATTATATTGTAGTATAGTGTGTCCCCTAAATGAAGGCGCATAAGACATAAATGAACCTGACATCAGAGTACATAGGTGAAGCGGCTAATTTCCTTGCGATATTTTGTCGCAAGAAAAACGCAAGGGAATAGAAAAGTTGAATCCGATTCAACTTTTGTCTTTTGCTTAAGTTTTGCTTGCGGGATCTATAAATATGTTTGGTGGAGTAATACACTTAAAAATGTAATTTTTATAATTTTTCAAAAACGGAACTATTCTGCAGCGCGGAAGAAACGCAAGGCATCGCAGTACTCTACAAGCACCTTTAGTCGACTTTTTTTTATCATACCTATCCTCAAAAAAGGTCCCAGAAAAGTAATTAGTGTGTTTGCTCATGTTCAAAAATTGTTTAATGTTTTGAAAGAATTTTGTAGCTGCTTTATAAAAACGATTTGTCTGTCTGTATTCCTTTTTCATCGTGTGCAGTTGGTTTTTCGAATTTTTGTTAGTAAAATTGCAGTTTAAAAAGAAACATTTTTTTAAAATACAAAAATTTTATAAAAAAATTTCGACAACTTTGACTGTGTATTCCAGTCGATTTTTGAATTTTCTGCAACGTCCCCCGCAAAAAAACACAAAAACCACCCCTGCCCCCAAAGGGCAAAGGGGGCGCATGGAGCAAGGGTTTTGTATTTTCCTGTATCTGTTCTACTTAACCTACAAGATCAACAAACAACAATGTCTAATTCATTTCAAAAATACCCGTTTCACGATTTTACAGAGCTGTCTATTAAAATAAGACTCAGATACATACTTCATTTACATTTAAGCAGAAATATAATATTCTCGATGAAGTTTTATACTGTACACTGTTTCGCCAATAATTTAAAGTTGCCGCAGATTTCGGCGTAATAGACTGCAGCGATTTTTTATCATTTTCTGTCTTCAAACTTTTTGCCTTTGATTTGAGGGTGGAATATTCAGGCATTTATAAACAGCAGTGACGTAACTAAGGTGAATTGACCTACTCTTAGGGCAAAAAACCTGGTGGAAGCCACCATCATCATAAAGGAAAAGAAGGTAGCTCCTCGGGTAACGCAGCTGCTGCCACAGCCCAACAAGAGGAACTGGATATAGCCAAAGGTACAATTTTATATCGACGTTTAATCATGCAATTATGCTCAAGTACATTTCAGATTTTCTATATGAACCAAATCTTGCGGAAAGGAACTTATCGATTTCGTATGAATAAGCCAATTTTTAATTTAAGCACATATTGGGGCGAAATATACATAACATTTTCATTTCTTTATCAAGTATGACGGGACTTATAAAATGCACGTAAATAGTATTTTTGCATATTTTTTCACATGATTAGTTTTATCAAAAATAATGCGTTTTCCTAGCAAAAATGCAATGCAAGAATTTTTTTGATGGTACCTACTAAAACTTTGAATTTTATTTATTTTCAAACTTTGAATGTCTATTTTCTAAAAGTCTCGTCGAATTTGGTGAAGAAATAAATTAAAACAAATTATTACCCCACAGTGAAAAAAACAAAAAAAAACAATTCATAATCCTTAAGGAAGGGGGGAGGGCAGTATAAATGGGTTTAGAACTTTTCTCTTCTTAGTTCCTTTCAAAGCGCATAAATAATGAGTCAACCCGTGCTGGAAAATAATTTTATTGAAACACATGTATTAATAATTGGCTCTAATATGAAATCCCTCTTTAATTAATCTTTGCTTAATGAGAGGTGGACATATTTAAAGATAATAAATACTAATTGTTTGTAATCGTATTTGAATTATTACATTTTTCTTTTGTAACTGTTTATTGTTCAATCATAAGTGCCTGTAGTGAGAAAAATTGCATGTTGTCTAATTTGCGTATGTGGGTTTTTAGCGATTGAGCTATCTTTAAAAGAAGCGCAAGGCTCGCCACAAAACAGAAGTATTTATCCACAGGCACTCTCCCTCACTTCCAGTGGCAGTGGTACTATTAAGGAGAAAGAAAAAGAATCCAGGAAAGTGAGGGCACTGTATGATTTTGAAGCAGCGGAAGAAAACGAATTGACATTTTATGCTGGAGAAATAGGTTTGTATACTATATAATAATATCTACACAATTGAAATTGCTGTTCAAATTGAAATCATTTTAATATTCCTTAGTTCACGTTATTGACGATACTGATCCAAATTGGTGGGAAGGGTCCAATCAACGGGGAAAAGGATTGTTTCCAGCTAATTTCGTAACTGCTGATCTGAGTGCCGAGCCACCAAGTACTTTGTTAACATAAAATAAATCATGAATACCTAACCATTGCATAATAACGTCAACGTCAAATAATGTTTGCTGTAGAATTTGAAGCATTGAATACTAAAAAGACTGTCAAGTTTGTGGATGAAGTAGAAGTAAAATCTGTAGACACAGAGCCAGAAGTTTTTGAAATCGACGTGGAGAAAATTGATAAGTAAGTTCCATCCATAAGTAAGCTGATCCACTAGTAACCTAGAATGCCACCATTTGCGAATTTGTCCACCCCTTAATCAAATGTTATAATTATAATATTTAATGAATGATTTTCTCTCTCTATGACGTCTATGTTGCCAGCATTTCTTCCAACATATTCTGCAGCCAAGCCATTGTCAATTGCTTTATAAAGTTTTAATTTTTTTAATTATTTTAGAGCACTTCACTTTTTACACGAAGCAGATCCTACTGGAGAAATTGTTGATCCTCTTGAACTGGAAAGCTTAGAAGGTAAGAAAGGAAAGACAATTAATTTACTTTACTGTAAAAGCTCGACTTATCGAACCTCGATACAATAGACTGTCGGTAGAAAGGATTGAAAGTCATATTCGATAAAACTAACGAAGTTAGATACGATTAAGATATTTCAAAAAACATCCGGAAGATAATATAATAAAATTAGCGTTTGATCTGATCAGCATATTGTAATGTAGCAACTCATGAAATGTGACATTTGTACCCAAGATTACCTTGCTTAATTGGCACGAATTTATATTTATATATGATTCGATATAACGGACGACCCCGGCCCCAATTGATCAGATATATTGAGCTTTTACTCTAAAATATGTCATGAGTGTGTGTGTACAACTACTGTAACAAAAATAATGACATAATTTATTTGAATATCACAAAAATGTTGATAATATGACGCGGAACTGTTTTGTAGATCAAGTTCAGCAAATGGGTCCGTTGATAGACCAAGAATTGGAGAAAATTGACCGCAGGCACGCTCAGCTTACTCGCCTAGGTAGCGAATTAGTGGAAGCTTTAAACATGTATCATAATCTGATGCGGGAGATTCCTCATCAGCAATTCAATGTTCATGGTATCCCAGGAGGTCCACCATCAATATCCGCCTTTCAAAATTTAGGTCCAATTCCTAGCCAGTACCAGGCAAATTATCCTAACTTCCCTCCTAACAATATACCATACCAACAGCCAAATGCAGGTATCATGATGAGACAACAGCCGATTGGTCCTCCGCCTCACTCTGCTCCTCCTGCTACTGGAATGTACAACAATATGTCAATTGGTTATGGAGTAACACAACCTTTAACAAACGGTGTTCGTCACAACCAACACTCATCCACCAGTGACCCTCATTTAAATCAACAACATCGAAATTCAAACGACGGTCCATCCACTAATAATCAGCATGTCCAGCAATGTCCACCACAGCCTCAACAACAGCACATTCCCAACATTTCAATGAACCCACAAATGAACATGGGTGGTCCAAACACTATGCAAAATTCCTTGCCTGGTCCCCCTGGACCACAACAAATGCCTTTTCCCAATCCAGGAGTAGGAATGATGATAGCTACTCATGGTCAGTCTCCAATGCCGCAGCAGCCAATCATGCAAATTCATCATCAACAACAAATGCCTCCACCACCTCCTAATCCTAATCAAATCAACCAACATGGAATGCAATCAATGGGACAGCCAATTCCTCCTTCGCAGCAGCAAGGTTATGAAGGTCCATTTTACTGACGCATGTTGCTGCAATATAACTTTCTAGTGAAGTGTAATATAACATTGTTTTATCACCATACCTAATATTAAATTATGCTATCGGTAACTTGGCTATTAAAAATAACATTACTTGGTATCGATGGTAGTTCATATGGAATAGGATGGTATAGAATAAGGGAAGAGTAGCATGGCTGGATAGCCCTTAAATTAAAATGTCCCTTCCCTATGTCCAAAATTCATCCCTGGACTGGCTCCCATAGACGATTGGAGTAAAATACTAAGAATATTACACGTTATTTTGCTATCTTCTGGTTTTCAACTTCGTCCTGTAACTTGGTAAAAAATGGATGTGTTTCCACTTTCTTCAAAATGGAATAAAAACTTAACTAGAATTAAAGCCCTCCTAATTCCTTCTCCCAAACATCTTCGGCATCCCCTCTTTCCCATGATGTCTTAATCATAGTCTAAGAATAGAAACCACCATTTATTTTTGGTATATCTTAATAATTGTTACCAACCCCCGCCGTCACCTTTTAATTCGAATATTAAATGTTACAACTTTCCATACTCCTCCAATGTATAAGGATTTCTTTATCGTCCCCAAGGAGGGGTGGATTTTGGACATAGAGACATGAAAGTTGTGTAGAATTTTTGGGCTATCCAGCCCTGCTACCCTCCCCTTATGCGGTACCATCCTTTGTAGTTGAAAGTTGAAAGCTGTACTTATACTAGAAAAAAGGATGTAGTAGCAGATACACTTTTCTAAACACTGATATTATAAGGAGTTCCAGTAACGTGTAAATAAGACCAGTGAAACAGTTTCCCATGCATTTTCAATAAAAACCCTACGTCACAGTCACGAAGCCAATTAAATGCAACGACTATGCTATGTATAGCCCAACCACATTTATAAGGTGTATCAATATTCAAGCTCCCATTATTATAAGGAAACAACCCCAATTATGGATATCAGGCTTAAACGTTCCCCCAATTATGTATATCAGGCTTAATTAGCCCCTTAATTATGGATATCAGGCTTAAACAGCCGCCCAATTAAGGATATCAGGCCTGAATACTGTCCCAAATTAGGGAAATCAGATCATAACATCTCCAAATGAAGAATATCAGACAATAAAATCTCTAAATTAAGGAATTCAGGTCTAAATATCTCAAATTAAAGAAATCAGGCCTTAAAATATCCAAACTATACAATTCCAGCTATATCATATCCCATCCAAATTAAGGAATTCAGGCCTTAGAACCTGCAAATTAAAAATACGGCCTGAAAACATCCCAAATTAAGGAATTCAGGCCTTAGAACCTGCAAATTAAAAATACGGCCTGAAAACATCCCAAATTAAGGAATTCAGGCCCGAGTACCCCCAAATTAAGGAATTCAGGCTCGAGTACCCCCAAATTAAGGAATTCAGCCCCGAGTACCCCCAAATTAAGGAATTCAGGCCCGAGTACCCCCAAATTAAAGAATTCAGGTACGAGTACCTCCAAATTAAGGAATTGAGGCCCGAGTACCCCCAAATTAAGGAACTCAGGCCCGAGTACCCCCAAATTAAGGAACTCAGGCCCGAGTACCCCCAAATTACGGAATTCAGGCCGCAACACCTCCAAATTACGGAATTCAGGCCGTAACACCTCCAAATTAAAAAAATAAGTCATGAATACACCTAAAATTAAGAAAATAAGGCTTTAATAGACCTCAAATTTAAAATGGAGTCATTTATAGACCCCAAGTTAAACAATTTAGGACACAATACCAACACCCCCAAATTACGGAAGTGAGGACTTTTTTTATGCCACGCCCATTTTAGGAAATTGACTGCTGCCATACCCATTTTATGGAATCGACTCTGAATTCGCCCATTGTAGCCCCGGCCCTGTTCGGTGGCGGAGCTATTTTTTCATCCATGTTCCAGACCTCTAAAACGGGGTTAGGAACGTGATCTCAGTTATCTGCAGACTTTGCCATTGCATTGTAGAGAAGTTAGAGAACATGAAATTAGGGATGAGTTTCATGTTTAATTCATTGCAACTGTACAAAAATATGATTGACGACTTTTAAAATCTTTTTGGTGCCTTTTTCAGATAAATGCTATTTGTAATGAAAAAATAAAATTGGGACTTACTCTTCATGCTGACTTCAATTCATCAAAAATACGTCAACTTTTCAAATCATAAGCGATTTTTTTTTATTTGGATACATTTGTAATGAAAAACAAATCAGGATAATTTTTATTTATTTTTTCATGGATTTATAATAATATTTATGATATTCTAATAACATGTTTAACAACCTAAAATTTTTGCACAGTAAATTAAATTAGACGGAGTAAACGCAAAATAAGGCATATTTTTGCATAGTATAGCATTGAATTCAGCATGACAAGCTAGCCCTAATTATATTTTTCATTAAAAATGGCAGCCAAATACAAAAGGCGTCTATTTAGAATGTTAAAAGTCGTCAAACATATTTTTTAATAGTTGCATTTAATTCAGACTGAAAAGTTAACCCTAAAATTGTATGTTCTCTCTCTACTATGGAAAAGTCACCACGTTCAACGTTCCATACCCTGTTTGAACGGGGGTGTGGTGTCCACAGTGTGAGGGGCCGCTCTGTGGACTACTATTGGACTACTATAGTAGGTATAATTATACATACTATAATATTACATAAAACTCTGGTTATGAGTGTGGGAAAATGTTGCTGGCACTGTCATTGACAATGAGCTCTGTTTGTTACACAATAGCGCAACACATAAACATTATACAAATTCATCCAATTTTATTGCAATAATTTTTCCGTGGATGAAATTGGATGACTGGATGTTCGATAAAATGTTTATATAATTTCGGCTGATGCAATTGGACGAGATGTTTATATTATATTATAATTTTTATGTTCATTGCTCTACTAACATTAAGTAAAAAAAGCTGGTTGTCAATGGAAGACTCAATGGAAGTGCGGTAATGGCTGCTGCTGGTGTTATTTTGTAAAACGTGTATTTTATTGTTGGTTGTCGGGTGTATTTCATCCCAGTTAATGTGAATTACTAACGATGTGTTGGCGGTTGTATGGCAAATCGGTGGCGAAAAAGGTCAGTCGACATAACAGTAAAAAATACGGACTTATAGGACTGCATGATTCAAAAAGAAATACATAAAAGAAAGAAAGATATGGATGACAAATGAGGCAAACATCAATGTAGATAAATTATTGTGTCAGTGAACACGGCCGTATCCAGAAATTGATTTCGGGGAGGGCAAAATGCACAAAAAAGAAGTTATTTTGCCCTATGAGGGCAAATTAACCTCTTTTTTTGGGATTTCGGGGGAGGCAATTGCCCGTTTGCCCACCCCCTGAATACGGGCATGTCAGTGAATATAATTTCCTACGAAGAAGGAAGTAGTTTAGTGAAGTGAAGACTACTTAACACATCAACACATGTTCCGTTGTAAGTACACTACACAAGTTTATAAGTATCCTAAAACACCGGTGGGAAAGCCCGGGTTTAAACCAAAAGGGAGTTGGAGATGGAGAACTGGTTGGGGTTGGGCTATTCAGCCGGGTAACCGATTTACGAATCGTAACGTTCGGACGACCTCGGACGAATACACACGAAAAGAGGGTGGGAGAAGAGTCTGAAATAGACTTGCCGGGGAACCAAAACGAACTCTTTACTAAATACCAAATAAATAAATAATATTCTGTCCAAATTGACAGAGTATTAAAACTTTTAAAACTATGGGAAAATGGGAAGGGACTTGGGCTTGTAGACTTGCCGGGGACTGAAATGCAACTGAAGAAGACTCAAAGTCTCAAATTCCTGTTTGAGACTTTCATTCTTCTCACTCTAGACAAGTAAGTGTACTTCGTTTCGTACACGTACTTGAGTTCGTGAATCGTGAGTAAGGGAACGAGTCCCTTTAGTGACGATGTTTTAGGAAATCTTTTTTTCTTTCGAAAGCCATAAATTGATCTTATCAAATTCGATCGCATCCGCAGGTAATAAACTCCTTATCCTGCTTCGTAATCGTATGCGTATAATATTTTCCCCTGCAAAGCGACATAATCACATAATATATTATGTGTTTGACTTTTCTGATCTTTTTCGCCACTTCCTCTGATCTATTTGGTTTTACCGATTAATTCGATTACCGTGTTAGCATACAAATTAACTTGGTATCAATACTAATTATTAACTTGTTTGTAATTTGATTTTATGATGTGCTCCAATTTAATAATAAACAATAAAAAGCAATGGTTAATTATAATACTTGTAGTACCGTTCAACAGTCGGTAAGGTAAACTAAACTAGACCTCTGTATAACTCAATCATTTAATTAAGTGTAGAAAACTCGTGATCGAAGGCAAGTGCAATTATAATTAATACGAATAAAATTGGATTTGATGACTTTGATGATAGTATGATATTAGTAACAAAACAATGCGCAATAATTTTAATTTATTACTGAACAACCGAAATCAAAACTGACGTGAATTTATAACATATACAATATTCATAACATAAATGAAACACCCGACATCCTGTGAAAGTTATCAGACAAAACACTCTACTATGACAACCCAGCTTCCCCTTCATGTTACAATGACCCCATGGCATGCCCCTAGCCAGGGCTGAGCAAGATACTTTGTGTATCTTGTATCTTATGAAAACAAATTTGTGGAAAAGTATCTTGTATCTTTCTCGTTTACGAAGATAAAGTATCTAAGATAATAAAATATCTTGAGCTAGACAAGTATCTTGTATCTTATATCTTAAAACAAAGTACATTTCTTAACCCTGACTGTGACAGGTGCTATGCACGATAACCGATGACTCTATCTAAGCTAGAAATTTATCTCAGATAGTATCTATAATATGCTTAAGCTTTGAAAACACCTTTTGAAGGTGTAAAAACCTAGGTCTATGTGTGAAAAGTATCTTGTATCTTATATCTTAAGATCAAGGCATAATATGAAACTATCTTGTATCTTACGAAAGTAAATATTTGAAAAACGCAGCACCGTAAAGATGGGGAGGGGGGGGGCGGGGGGTGAGGAACGTCCTCAAGGCCGGGACAGTATGACTGGCATATATATGTATTGAATTTTAATAATGGTCACCTTGACGACCGTGATCTTATAAGACTTAATTTTTCATTTATGGACAAAGTCATTAGTTAAGTAAAGAATATTATATGTTAGTACATTTCTCCCAAAATAAAAAAAAGTTTCTTTTTGCCGCAAAAAAGCTCAAATTTTTTCGCGCTACGCGCGATTTTGTTTTCAATTTGAGCCAAATTTGCAAAAACATTTCGCGCCACGCGTGAATTTGATGCATTTCATACTTTTTTCGATTTGAGCATTAAATGGTATTTTAGGTATTTAGTCTGCCCTCTTCTTTAGGAGTTCTTTAGTACCGACAGCCGCACACTATTCCTCACGGCCGGGACAGGCTTGTTACGGCACTGTGAAAAAGTATCTAGTATCTTGTATCTTCGGCTTTTACGAAGATAAAGTATCTAAGATAGTAAAGTATCTTGAGCTAGACAATTATCTTGTATCTTAAAACAAAGTATCTTGCTCAGCCCTGCCCCTAGCCATAGAAAAAGTGCCGTCAGGAAATACAGCGGGTAAGGGGGAACCATTCACAAAAACATGACTTGCTATGCAAAGACTTGAGCCTTTTAATATTTTTGGGGTGTTGTTCCGGGCCTGATTCTCGAACGACATGAATACAGCAGGACCGTATAGGATAGGAGGAAGGACCCCTAGCCATAGAAAAAGTGCCGCCGGGAAGGGGGAACCATTCATGTTTTTGTGAATGGTTCCCCCTTCCCCGCAGCATTTCCTGACGGCACTTTTTCTATGGCTACGGGGCAGGGGCATTCCATGGGGTCATTTTAACATGAAGGGAAGCTGGGTTGTTATAGTATAGTTTTTTGTCTGATAACTTCCACAGGATGTCGGGTGTTTCATTTATGTTATGAATATTGGATATGTTATAAATTCACGTCAGTTTAGCTGTTTAAAGACCCGGTTCTATATCTCCAAGGTTGCAAATTAAGCCTGAAATCACTGCTTAAAAATTGAATCGGGAATA
>JAQFYB010005821.1:0-13337 GCA_034694085.1 Pogonognathellus longicornis | reverse complement strand
GCGCCAGCCGCATGCTTTTGTGCGATGGGCGCCAGCCGCATGCTTTTGTGCGATGGGCGCCAGCCGCATGCTTTTGTACGATGGGCGCCAGCCGCATGCTTTTTCTTGGGCGTTGGCGCTGGCGGATAGGGTATCATGTTATGCCTCATCCCATATGAGTGTGCTACAACATTCAAAGGCGTTAAGTCACTACGAAATCCGTGGAAAATCTTTTTATACAGTATATTTTATATTTTTGGACCTGGAATGTTCTTTCTAGCCCTTTCATATCGCTTATACAAAGAGTTGTTTTCCCCATTCCCAATACTAAAAAAACACCAGATAATCATTCACATTTTCGAATTACTTTATATTATTCTCATAATAGAATTTCAATTGAATATGGTGTTTCATGCTGAAATCATGTCAAAATTCTTTTTGGAAATTGAGGGATTTGATGTTCTGTATAAAAGTAAGAAATGTTTTGTAAATTATTTGAAAATTATTCTAAATTAATGAACCGTCCTTTATAATTGTTTTTTTTGGATGTGTAAAAGCTAATAAAATAAATTTTACTTAGTCATGTTCAGCGGCGAATTTAGGGGGGCTTAGGGGACTGAAGCCCCCTCCTCAATTGGCATTTGGCGTTACACTAGATAAAAACCCGTTTCTCTCAAAATACCAAAAAAGACGTTTTTTTAACCGTAAAAATTTAAAAAAAAAACTCAAAACATTTCGCGCTACACGCGATATTATTGCAATTTCCATTACTTTTGGGCTAAATTGGCGCAAATTTGGGCATAATTTGCAAAAATTTCGTGATACGCGCGATTTGGGTGCAAATTCTTATTGATTTTGACATAAATTTGAGCAAATTTAAGCAAAATGTGCTAAATTCTTTCTCAATGGGCGCGAAAAATTGACGTATTAAACAAAGCTTTGCTCAAGCCTCCCCCCAATGTATGACCTGGATATGCCAATGGTCCTGTTAATGTATAAGTATATTTTATAGCATTTTATAATTGTCAATGTTATAATACTCAAAATGATTCTTTTGCAGGAATTCAACGGAAAAATGAGGATTGCAGATATGTTGGGTTTTTAAAGAATTCGAGCCTTCAAAGAGTTGCAAAATGCCAGTTATTGATGGGTGTCGTTGTTAGCATTACATTTGGATTATTTCCTCTGGTGGACAATGATGGGGACGAACCTATGCACCGGTTTTTTATGGACACTTTGGCAAATCATTGGAATGGATTCCTGTTAAAGTGTGTAGCTTCTGTAATGATGATCGTATCTTGTGCGGTTGGGTTTGGTGCTTTTGCTTTCTTGCTTGATATTTTTATGTACGAACTATTGATCCTAACCCTGTGGATTAATCGACTGCTGTCCAAATCTGCATCCACTAATTGTAACACTAAAAAATCCCTAAAATCAACGACTGAAAACAAAGAATTGCATTCTATTCTTTTACATTTCTGGGCAATGAAATTGATTGAGATTCTAGGAAATCAGGTGGCGTATTATTTTGCCCCACCCGCACTACTAATTGGTATAATTAATTCCGTTATTAGTAATTACTGCAGCATTTTTTTGTACAATGTTATAAAAATGCCAGCATTTGCGATATTTCCTATGTCATCTATCGTTTGCACTACTAATATTTATGTCATGGTAAAGTTCTTTACAAAAATGAGCGTGAAATCTCATGAAATTTTGCGACGTTGCTCCCGCAATGGTAATCTCTATGTGAGAAAATTGGTCAAAGCTACAATGCCGTTGAGATTATACTGCGGTCCGTTTTATTATTACAAACCGATGTCCTCACTGATTTTTTTGTCCGTAATTTCGTCTTACACAGCTACATTGCTTCTTTCAGTTCGTCATAATAAAGCAAGCAACACAGTTTTGTCTGTGAATTACCACAAAAATTAAACAGGTTGGTTTTAATATAAACTTGTTATAAATAATATGTATACTTTCTTGGACGAGCTTGTACTATATATTATTAGAATAGCTATTAGGTCATGTATTATAAGAATCACAGTATAAGATAAGTAGAGTAAGATAATAATAGTAGGTAAACATAATAGTTAAGCATAATGTTTAATACATACTAATTAATGTACGTGGTCATCTTAATTCGTGATTTTATTATTGAAGCTTAACAAATTGATTTTTATGTACAGTCACGAATTTCAAATACACATTGTAAGCACATGAGAAACAAAGCAATAATGTTGAGGAGATTATATGTATGTTATTCCTATGTATATATACACTTGAAAATCCCTTGCCAATTCTAGTCTGGGTTACGCAGTCAAAAAAATTTCAATTACACTTTTACACTAAATAAAAAGCTTTCGAGCACTATGCATAAACGAAAACTATTAGTCTAAATGCGTACATTTATTTCAAACAGCCTTACTAGTTCTGTTGCATTTCTCTGTCAATAGCAGGTGCGTACCCAGGATCATAAGCTGGGGAGAGGGGTCAGAGCCGGTTTTAGGCATGTGCAGACGGTGCGACCGCACAGGGCCTCGCGTTTGCTAGGGAATCTCAAAAAATAGGTTATTTTGGGAACGGAAGTGCCCTAAATTGCGAATTTTTTCTCGCTATGCCGAATTTGATACTTTTTGGTCTGATTTTGGCTCAAACTAGCTAAAAAATTTCGCGCTTCGCGCAAAAGTTACTATTTATATTAACATTTATATCTATGTGCATCCTAAACCAAATCCTGGATACGGCCTTGTTTGTAACATGAAGGTTTGCTTAAGGTATATTAAAAATTGTTGCACAGGGCCTTGCAAAACGTAAAGCCGGCACTGAGAGTGGTGCACAGCAATAAGGTTGTATACAGAAATTAAATATTCATAGAGCAAAATTTAAATATAAGAAAAAATGTAGTCTATATGTTAAAGTTAAAACCAACTTAAAATAAACACCTTTGTATAATACATAATTTATATTGAACAGATTATTAATCTAACTATTTGATTTACCTATCATAGTATTCTAACGGAAATGGATGTTTTCTTTGTAAATAATTTTTAATGCGATGGTGGGTGACGAGCGGCATTGCAAAATCAAAATATTGGTTACTCAGTAAATTCATCGGTAAATAAATAACTACTATGACGACAGAATAAACAATTTCCTACTCCCGTACTTGTAACTAATAAAAAAGAAATCGATGTGTAACCAAAAATTGTTAATTATAATTCCGATGGTGAGAGAACGATTTTGAATGTATACGGCCACCTTCAATGAGTTATTGAAGAATCGCAATTTTTTTTTGTATTTTGAAATTTTTTTTAAACGTTAGCTGTAAAAATATGTCAATACTTCACGCCGTAAATTTAATCTCGTCTCAGTAATTGTAAAATGTAATAACTCATTCTATCCGCAGCTATAAAAAGCCGTAAGTCAGTCATAATAAGTTTTTAATTAACGTGTGGACATACCTACTAATATTCAACCAACTTTCTGGTATAGATCAACGAATTATGTACTGACTAACCATAAGTAATACTAAATATATAATGTATTTAATACTCGTCTACAAGTGTGTGTAGTTTTGCATAAAGTTAGCAATTTATAACAGAGTTATTATGCATTACCGTTCAAAGGTACTGTGCATAAGCTACGTGAAATATATTTCTAATGTCATTTGTGGCCATATATTCCAAGCTGAACAAGATGAACTTAAGATTTTGAACGTGAGGATAGGAGTTCATCTGCATCGTCTAGATTAGGTTCATATTTATGAATCTTGATAGTTTCGAGAACTTCCCCGAAAACAAAGGAATCTGCGTTTTTTGCAATTTGATAGAGCAAAAACCAATCACCAACTGAACAATTTTTTACAATCTCATTTGTTTTCTTCGGGTCAATAGATACTGTTCGTCGAAGAAGTAAAGCTCGTACACAAGGGCAAAATGTAAATGCACGGTAAACGAGTGTTACTATTGTCAAAAGCAACAATGTTACAAACCAGACCCTAAGAATTCAAAAAATGACAGGTATTAAATCATGGACAGCATAAAATTTCTTAGAAATCTTCATGAAATATCATACCACAAAAATGCATAGATTTTCTCATTAAAAATATTCACAGGCAGTACACAAAGCGACTTGAACGTTGTTTCACCGCCGTGACTTAGGTAAGTGAAATCACAATTAGCGACCTTTGGAAAATATATTGTACTTAGCAAATCTTTCCTGGGACTATTATAAGAGTCATTACTATTTTTTGGGTTCAAAAAATGTAAAGCAAAATTCGTTAAGTCTAGAAATTTGTTCATGAAAATAATTTGTACAATAACATTACAAAGATTTAGAATTTCGCATAAAATGTATTTGAAATAATATAAATTATGATTGCGTTTTTCTGTGTTTTTCTTTCTATCCCAATAATCTGAAATTGTATTCTTTTGTGATGCTTCCTTTTCAAGGTCGACAATTGGTCCTCTCATTCCCGATGCAAGTCCTTTAATTTTTCCTTCTTCCCAGCAATATCTCCACAAATATCGAGGAATAAAGAATAGCATTGATTGGAAAAATAAAACGAAGCCCACCCATTGGTAGTAATGTTGGTTAATTCTTGCTGTAGTATGATTCTCGATATTTGGGAACCAAAATTCCTTCTTTTCTATAATTCAATTAAAGATGGCTATTAATTTAGTTACACGATGTGAGTGTGAATGCTCTCTCTACAATCTACAACTTCATTACAAATTTTACTTCAAATATTTTTTTATACAGTGTGACACATTAATTAGTAGTACTCTTCCCTTTTTCTCCCCAACGGGGGACGTTGTATGGGTCATCAGTTTAGCTTAGGTTATTATCTCTCCAAATATATCAATATTATGTTTCTAGGTTCAGTACTTTCGGAGATATGGTCATTTAAAAAAACGAGTTTTGAAATGCAGATTTTACATGACAAGTTAAAAACCAAATTAAAATGCATCAAATTCGCACGCAAGCGCGGATTTGATGCATTGATGATTTTTGAACTTTTATGACAAAATAACATGTTTTTGAGATAACTAACGCATTCTGGGTGTTGTGCGGGCACCCTGTGCATCCCCTGGGTACGCGCATGTTGCAATAAAATGTTCACGTAAAATCGTCATCAGAAAACTTCATTTCAAAACTCGGTTTTTTTAAATGGCCATATCTCCGAAAGTACTTAACCTAGAAACATAATATTGCTATATTTGAAAAGATAATAACCTAAGCTTTCATTTTATGTACTCAGGACCCATACAACGTCCCCCGTTGGGGAGAAAAAGGGAAGAGTACTACTAAATAATGTGTCACACTGTACACTTACCGACATGCTCTATGTAAGAATGTATCCAACAATAATTGTCGATAACGTGCTGAGTGTCGGCATTCGAAGTACAATCTATCGGATCGCCGAAATATTGTCGAGATCCGACGAGTACGGAAAATAAAATTAGCATAATTACTGTAACCTGATAGTGCAGACGAAAAACCGCATTGTCAATACATACGGTTTGCACTTTTAAGAGAGACTTTACATTACCAAATATGTCAAACATGGCAAAATTCTGTTATTACAGATACTGTTACAAATTGCTCCCTGCAATGTCAAAAACAATTTAAATCATGGCATATTTGTTACAGAATCACTTTATATATATGCAAAAAATGTATGTTATAACTCATGTTATTATGTCTATAACACGTAATAAATTCAACATATAGCAAGCGCTGAAAACATTAACAAACAAACGATTCTGCTAAAGGAAATCATTCAGGTCATCATTATGACAAAATATCAACAACAAGTAATCGTTTGTCAGTATTGCAAATTGATACAATTTATGAATTTTGCATCTTGAACTAAAAACAGAAAACCCACGTCATCATAAACAAACTTTATAAATCTTGTAATCCGTAAGTCTATACAATGAGTAATTTTATTTACTCACTTGATGGTAATTAACGTGTTAAAATGTAAATTGTACATTTTAACATGCGCATTTTATTGTGCTTATCTACAATTGGATTTTTTGCATGCATAGCAGATGTTATCCATGTAATAATACTAATAATGCATGTAATGATTAATTTTTTTGTATCTACAGTAAATGGATCATGAGGACAAAGTTTATTTTGTCATGACTTCATCATGCATCAAGCAGTCCGGATATAAGCATTCACACGCTTGTTCATCTATCTTAATCCATGATATACACAGTCGGAATCTAAAAAGCTTCAATTTGAGTTCTTATTTTTCTGGTTTTTGCACATTTTCATCTTTTTGGTTATTAATACATTGCATTTTAAGCTCATAGTGCGTATTTTTCCCTATTTATAGTTTATAAAGCTTATTTTTACAGATTTTGATATAATATACTACCTGTAATTATTATAATGCCTAACGAATTGGGCTAATTAAATTTTCTATTCGTACAATTATTAGAAAAATTAAATTTGTCTCATGCAATTTCTATCACTACTGTTATAGGGTTAAGTTTTGTTAACTCTCCAACTTCTTTAGAGGAACTAACAAGCATTGAGAAAATGAAATAATCGTTGTTTCTCACTTGGAGCTTTCTAATACCAAATACCAATCGACTAAATAATATCTAAATTTTTGCAATTTCACATGAATTGATTTTTGAGTTTATTTTGAGAAATTTGTTTGGTATCAAGTTCAGTGTTCACTGAACTTAATACCAAACTACCAAACTTCTTCAAAGAAAGTATAAATATAACTTTAAATGGCAGTTTTACTTTTTCTGAATTTAAAAGTTAGCGCAATGAAAAAGCATAATGGTAATTAGATAATTTTTAATGCAAACTTTAAGATTATTGATTGTATTCATAAATCTTAGTTTGAGATACACATATATCCGGACTCAAATCAATCATACATAGCTTACTCACAAAATAATACAGTGTATTATATTACAATTTAAATGATTACCGATGGATTATTTATTATCTGGTTAATTTATGCAAATCAATGCAGATTAGCATAATAATCAATCATTTTGATATGATATGAAGTTTAATATATTATGGTGTATGAGGTAGATATGAACTCATTTTTGACCTATATTATCACCAGTTCAATAATCTAAAAACATTTTAATGTATTCAGACCTCACTTATTTATACCTACCACAAATATGATGCATGCATAAGTTTGCCCACGTCATGATTATTTATACAATTCGCTCTTTACAATATATATTTTACTTTTTAGATCGTTGACACATAGAAGTAATGCCCAACAAAAGGACAGAGTTTGACGGGTGAATCATAAAGCTTCAAAGGTAATGCTTTTATTATACGGGCAAAGGTGCTACCTGCTGCGAGATTACTTTTTTCGTGTTTTTTAACAATAGCATAGATACATAACTAATATGCATATTATATTATTACAATATATGTATATTTAGCATATTATATTATTACAATATATGTATATTTAGCATATTATATTATTACAATATATGTATATTTAACATATTATTGGTCTAACTATTTGATATTATTACTATAGACACATATAAATTATTAGCGCAAGTGCATGTTTTCTTTGTAAATTATTTTTACTCCGACGGTGGGTGACGAGCGACATGGCAAAATAAAAATATCGATTATTATGAAGAGAGAATAATTTTTTTACTCCCTTACTTGAAAATAAAAAAATGTCAATATGTAGCCAAGAATAATGTATATTTTGTATGTATATTGTGTATACTGTAGATACGTATATATATCCGTTCGTAGTGATTTCCTCTAGGTTGTCATGGTCAAGTGTATTCCATTTAAATCGGAAAATCTCACTTTCAAATAATAGACTACTAATAGGACTAATAGGACAGACCACATATGAATACGAATAGCTATATTTTATTTAAATCCATGGGTGCAAGGTACATCTTGTAGCAGGCGCGTACCCAGGGGGGGGTGCACCGGGTGCACCCCCCAGAATGGCCAAAAATTAGGTTATTTTAACAAAAAATTGAAAAAATTCGCCGCGCTACGCGCGATTTTTATGCATGCTAAGTTGGTTTTTACCTAAATAATAAGCGCTATTATGGACTAAATTGTACCTAATATTCAATTTTGCTCTCCCAATATTTAATTTCTATATACAACCTTGCTGTGCACCCCCAGCTTATGATCCCGGGTACGCGCCTGTCTTGTAGACATACAAATATGAATTCTATTTTTGTTAAGTAACTTTCGCAAAATACTTTTAGATTCATTTTCTATTACAAGCACCATTTCAGTTTGCAAATTGTAATTCCGATTTCAATTAGATGTGCGGCACATGATATAAAACTGCCGGCAATAAGAATATAGAAAATGGTTATTATATTTGAGTTGAACAAATTTAATGAACGTGGCAAATATTTCATGCAATGATTGCACATTGAAAAATTTATTTTTGAAGCAAAATGCTCCCATTGTGAAAAAATTCCTGAGACTATTACACCGGACAAGCGGTTTCGATAATAATTACGTAGCAGCTTGTCGCCGTTTTTAAATTCTACAACCACACCATACGTATACTCATTTATGGTTTGATCTGGCTTGCCAAAATATAACCTCCGTTTCGGAATTATTGCTTTTCCATTAATATTCCAATTTGACTCGTCCAAAAACAAATGTTTCTGACTAGCATCGAACAAGTAGGTAGAGTTGTTGCATTCTGCAATCCACTGTTGTGCAGTTACATTTGGAAATCCAGGAGGGAAAATGTGATAGTGAGAAATGACACTATTAATAACAATATTGTTATCATAAATACGGATGCTATTCTGCTGCATTACAAGATTTAAAAACATAAAATAAATTTGGCGAGCAAAGCTACATCCTGAAAATACGTTACATGTTCGAAAAGCCTTTTGTATGATACTATCCTTGTCCAATTCTTTGATTGATTTTACAGAACTCAAATAACACCCATTTTTATAATAAAATGCCTGGTATGTGGTATCGTTGTATGTATTTTCCAATTTGGAGTAATTCAGGTAACAATAATAATGTGTAAATACAAAATTTGTGATTTCTGTAGAAAATTTATCAACATGACGTTGGGGAGGACCTGTGGACTGGATCTTGAAATCAGCCAAATCTCTCCGTGAACTAATTTTCATGTATTGTCTCTCACTGGTCAAATCCACGATGACAATTCCCTTGTAGCAATTTGATAGCACAACTCCCATCAACAAAAATGTCCCCGTACAAATTCTAAGCCATTGAAGTTTCTTTAAATTGTGTGGGAGAGGATAACTGATCTCCAATACGTAAGCATAGCAAATAAGAACAAAGGGAATATTTTGACGACGATTTGCTATGAATATTGCAGTGTTTAAAGTTATTGTGACACAAACAAAGGACAGAAGTATAGCAATCCATAAAGAAGTGTCAAAAGGTCGCAAATACGCCTCAAATGATGTTGTGTCTCCATTCAATGAGGAACAAGACACGAAATTGATAGACACAGTCTTAATTGGTATCATGGAGCTATACAAGGTGGAGCCGAAAGATGGAAATGCTACCACAATTTCTATATCTTCAGAATAGAAGACCTTTCGAGCTACTCTTTCAGTAAAATAGTAGCCAGACCCTTTGCTACATATTTGGTTCTTTGAAATATTGAGCCAATTGGAGAAAGCAATGGAAATAGCTGCAAGTTCTCCGGCTGGGTAAACCACTCTGTTCTGGATTCGCAGATTTTTCATATTAAATCTTTCAAAAACATCATAGCAAAGAGGACCTGGAGAATTTGTAAGTTGCTCATGATTTTCAAAAACTGATTTCCTGGCCATTTTTTTCAACGTAATCGTTGACAGAGGGTTTTGAAAAATGTATGTATTAAGGATTGCTTGACTCAATTCAATTTCTTTAGCGTAATGATAATCCAAGCTTTTCCGATGAAGTATATAAATGGAATTATGATTTGATCCGTTTAAGAGATAAACGAAATGCATTATTTCTTTGACACTAAATAAAAACAACCCTGCCATAGTTGTAATAGAGTGTTCATTTAATTGACCTAAAAATATTTCCAACGGATTAGAATCAATTTCACGACTTATTTCCTTTACGTTTTCCAACATTATATGAATTGTAGTGTATTGCGAATGATCATAGAAATTAATGATGTTTGTTGGGTGGGAGTAAAATGTTTCACTAGATGATTCAATAGGCCACCACTTTGGTAAGTTGAAACTTTTTACAAAGTAATCAGACAAAAATATTTCCTGATGCCTTTCTAAATTGATATTTATTAGAAAGTGTGTCAAACAGTTCAATTTAGAATTTATATAAGGTAATGCAAGATATGGCTTTAGTACTAAATCTCTGACATCATATTTGAGCATGTCACTCAAATTGATTGCTGGAAAATCATTTAGTTTATTAAAATAATTGTTTTCGAGAATATCCATTCTTGTGACAGTGTAAGGAGTTTTAGTGGTCCTCAAAAATCTCAACGTTGACGATAGTTGGCGACAGTTATTGCAAAAGATATTTTTGTAAAAAATAAAATGTAGATGACAATGATCATTAAAGGCAGCGGTGACTGACAGAGTGTTGAAGTAAATGAAGTAAAGCCAAATATTGTGTAATAAAATAAATGGCATGTTTTTATATAAGGTTACTTATAGTTTACGCCTAAGACGAAATTTAATATTATACTACAAATTAAGCGTACAAAGAAAATTGAAATTCAAAAGTTCTGATGAACCGAGATCAAGTGAGCTACGATAGTTAAAAAATATATTAGTTACGAATAGTTACAACAAATAAGTAGATAGCGTATCTTAACTAAAAAGTGATGAGACACTGACACACTTCGACCACAGCTAAGCAATGTTGCAGCAAGTAAAACAGTAAATTTTGTCGAGAACCACAATGCAAATATTTAAAACCGAAATTTTTAATTTCCGATTAATTAAATAGCGAGACACTATTAGTAGTTCGACATATAAAGGGTGACGCTTCAGTGTGAAGGGAGACACTTTAAATATAAAGAGAAACACTATTTATTGTAAAGGGGAACTTGCATACTATGTTGTAAAATCTTCAGACAGCTTAGTATAAAATGAGACGCTAGTGGTATAATATGTAGGGTGATGCAAAATTTTTGTTTTGAGGTGGCCTTTAAAATTAGGTGTAGCTTATAATAGTTTTGTTTGAAATTTACCGGAAACCCCCGTTAGCGGTTTAAATTGTTAGGTTTCTATTAAAATAATGGAACCTACGCTATATTTATGCCAATAGAGTTAGTTAAGCTATTAGACATTATTTGCGATTTAACCTACTGACGCTTTTGGCGACTTCCAGAAAATGCACAAACTAATGGCGTGTATTTTAGCTACTGTGTTCAAACTATACAAATTTTGAAAAGGTTACTGCAATACCTTGTGAAAAATACTAACCAAAGAAAATGTCATGTTTGTATATAACTTGTTTACATAATAGTTAAATAATTACTTAACTTTGCATTATTATTTTTTACTGAATAACTGAAATAAGTGTCACTTATACGAGTTGAATAGTTTTTCATCAAAATCTGAATAGGCACTTCAGCTTAGATAAAGATATTGAATAAGAGACTGTTCTAGTTTAGCGAATGGGTGATATTTATTTTGAATGTTTATGTAGTTAATGATTGGTATTAGGCGCACGCTTAGTATTGATTTTGTAAATTTCTTTGTGCTCTTCCAATGGATTAAAAATTTAAAAACATTCATGAAATTCTACTTACATTAGACAAATACATACTTAAAATATTTAGAGTTGAATGTATCCTTGTTGAAATAGCTTGTAGAAAAAGAAAAAGTTTATAACTAGCGTCAAAAAAAATTATGGTTATTAAAATTGATGATTTGATATTTCAAATTCTATTAAATATTTTAAAAAGTATGTAATGATTCCATTCCAGTTTTAGACATTCAAAGGTTTTCCCATGGGATTGCGCAACATTGGGACAAATTTTCTTAAGTGGCAATTTAAAACAATACTTAAGTATATATAAAAAAGTGTTAGTCGTTTATTACTGCACTTGTTATGTTAAGTGTTGCTATTTGCCTATAATGCTTATAATAATTCATGCAATAAAATAAAGTGACGCAGTTCAAACTATTCCATACATTTTCAGACGCCAGAGAGTCATATAATATACTGTTAATGTTTTATTTTTTATTATGCATTGTAATAATAGCTACTATATTTTTACAATATTATGTTGGTATCTAATTATATAAGTTTCGAGAAACGTCAACTATAAATAATGTACATAGTTTAATGCCATTTAATAATTTCATACGTATATAGCCATTATAGTCTATACGGGTTTCTTCTAAAGAAGCATTTCAAGTCGTGGAATGCAATAAATAACTATTAGAATAATGTCCTATATTTTAAATACCTATAAATATTGTTTCTAATTCTTCTAACATTAGGTAGGTAGGTAGGTTTCATTGACCAATATATATCTTTCATCGATCACATTTCAAATCATTACAAATCAATTCAATTATTTCGAATATTACATAAATAAACTAATCTAAACGTTTGCTGCAAACATAGTACAGCGACAGAGAGGAGATAGAAATTACAGTCAGCTTCAAAGATACTATACATACATTAAAAATATAGGTTACTACCCCTATATGCAATACACACTACCAATTAAGAATAAAATATGTATTTCACTGCTTATACAAGAGATTAGGATACTCTGATACATACCTAAATACACACATTATACCCCAGTCAGCTATAGAGTCCTCCCTGAAAATTAGAAGCGGATACGTGCCTAGTATTCTCTACCAAGACTCTAACACTAATTCACAGAAATTGCTTCTCCATATCTCGTACAATCCTAATGTACATACCTATGTAGCTGTGGCCCTTATCTGGTATAACCAAACGCGTATTTACCCGAACTCACCATATTCCTGTTATCTCGAATATAGTATTGAGTCGCGGAGTTGCTGCTGACACTTGGTATTACAAAAGAGAAAATATAATACTAATGTCCTCTAAGGGAGACCAGGTGCTTTGTACTTGATTAGAGTATGACAATAAAGCTTTGAATTGAATTGAATTATTAATATGCGTAGTAATACACAGTGTAACCAAATGGCCATGACCGTCTTTGATAATGAGAGGATGTTGTAATTTTGTGCACACGGCTGGAATTTAGAAGCACTGCTTTCCTCGTATGTAAGATTTGACGGAGGTTGCTTAGTCGATAGGCAGATGAGACATCACGAGTCAAGTAGCTTCGACTTACATTCGTAGCAGGAACAGCGATACCATAGTCAGAGTTCCAGTATGTGGTCAGCATA